>JAAALK010000290.1:38922184-39031481 GCA_019279435.1 Zizania palustris
TTCGATCCCCTCAAGGCCGCCCGCCACCAACCGCCGGCCCCCTGAACCGCCTTGCTCCGCCGCCTCGGTTGCGTGTAGGTGAATACGCAATCGTCTCCATCGTACCCTTCTCTGGCACCGATCTGCAGCGCGAGCCGGAGGTAGGCGTCGCCTCCTCGCGCGCGCGGTCGGTAAGAAGGTGTCGAGGGGCGACGAGGCTGACCTCCTTCCTCGTGCCTCCATCTCGGTTCGAAACGAACGTAAGGTATTCATCGATTCATTTTCTCACCTGTCCCTCCTCCCGCGCGCCGCTTCATGAGCCACCCGGTCTTTGGACAGATTCCACCCCTCCAATTTCTCCTGGATTTCCTCGGTGCGGTAATAATAGCAGTTTGTGTTCCATTTGGCGGTTCAGCTGAATCCCCATGCCTCAAATCTGGTCCGTCTGATTAGATGCAGTGATCTTACTTATGCTTTTATGGCTAAATTTCTGGCTGACTTGCTTCCCTGTCTGTTGATAACTTGATAGGTGACATTAGATGTTCTGGTAGAATATCATACTATGAAATCAGTTTTACAGCATAGCGTGTTATTTTGTATCAGGAATAAGATGGAAGAGAAGAGAATAGCTCGGATTTCAGTCACTTGGAGGGGCAGACAACTTGATGTCGATGCAGACCCAAACTGCACGGTGAAAGAATTTGGGCAACTTTTACATGATTTGACTAGTGTTAACCCAGAGACGCTGAAGCTTATTGTCCCACAATCTACAAACAAAGGCTCCAAGATGATCACACCATTTTTGCATCCTTATTCAATTTTAACATTGAAAGAAGCCGCTATCACTGATGTAAGATGTGCATGAGATGCATGCACCCATCAATACATTTCTAAGTTATTGTATATTACGAAGAAAAATGGAATAACCCCTATTCAATCATTTTTTCTACAGGGTAAACCTATTAGAATGATGGGTGTTTTTAACGATGAAATCGAGGAAGTATCAGATAATGGAAAAAGATCATATCTACGGATAATTGGATTTGACGAGGAAGAACAACGACTGAGACAAAGATCATCAGGCAGGTCCCAGATTCCACTCAAACTTCCACAGGGGCAATACATCTTCTGTGATTTTCGAACACTTCACTTACCTGGGATTGAGGTTAGTTAGCCCTTACTCCCTAGCATGCTTTCCGTAGTCTATAAGAAAGTAAAACATTTCATGTAGGTAACAATCAACATATCAACTCACACCTTCCACACTCCACATGTATCATTTGCCTTGGTCAGATTACCATAAATCTTAGTGTGGTACATGTTTGTCTGAAACATTGCAATTTCCTTCTTGAATTAGGATACACCTTTTACCCTGAACTGGTTCATTTGAACAATTTACGCACTATAAATTTTGGACTAAGTTTGAAGGGATTGTATCATATTTTTTTCACCGGTTTCTGCCTAGCAGTGTAGAAAAACACAAAGTAAAACAATGTGGTGTGCTAATTTATTTTACATAGTCAACCTCTTTTCATTTCATAACATGACTTCACCATAAAAATTATAATAAAATGACTAAAAGAGTATGTTATTCCTGTAACCTTGCTGTTCATTCTCTTATATACCACATTGGATTTTTCCACGAGACATTGTTTTCATTTATTCCTCATTCTTTGATAAAAGACATGCATGCTAGTAGCAACTAGCAAGAGATTTTTGTCTGATTTGTACAATATTTTTTTTTCTCGAACGCGTAGGAAAGCTGCACATCATTTTATTTAAGATTTAAGAAGAAGAGAAACAAACCAAGTACAACAAAACACCCACTCAACTCTACCCAAAACACAACACAACACCCAAACCAACAGAACAATAAAAAATCGCCACCAACTATAACAGAGCGACCCTGTCTTGAAAGAGCTATCCAGCTAAAAGACCACGGAGGTATGATTGGTATAATAATGGATATGCCAAATGGCCAATCACAGCATCTTGAACTATTGAGTTGTATTTATGTGCCTTTTGTTCAATGCCAGCTGAATCCTCCACCTTCCGAAGCTCTGAAAAGAATGCACATGCTAGCATGTGACTCAGGCATTATTGCGATCATGAACAAGGTAGCGATCTTCAAGCAACACTTCTGTTTTTCTTGGGTACATTCATTTATTTTACAGTTTTCTTGTTGGCCTTTTCAGCATAGATGGCGAGTGGGAATCATGACTGAAATGGCACCAATAGGATATGTAGGCGTCAGTCCAAAATGTATTCTAGGCTTCAATAAGGTGAATATAAGCTTTTTTTACTACTGAACACATGTAATTATGTAAATACTTATCACAGCAATTTCTGAGGTTATATCATAATGTCTTCTTCATTATTCATCCAGAACATGGGAGAGGAGATATCCCTTCGCTTACGAACGGATGACTTGAAAGGATTTAGGAAATATGAAAGTATTAAGAGAACTCTACTCCATGAACTTGTACGCCTTTTCAATTTTCCGCATTCATGAAATAGAGATTTCTTATGCAGATCTTCCTTCGTCGTCTGTACTTATGGCTATTATATCTTGCACATGGTGATTTCAGGCACACATGGTGCACTCTGAGCATGATGCAAATTTTTTTGCTCTTAATAAGCAGGTGGTTTTCATTTTTGGTTGCTGTTTCATTATGTTTTTGAGTTGATCTGTTCTTTAATATACTATCAATGTCCTTTACTCCTTTCAGTTGAATGATGAAGCTGCTTCATTGGACTGGACCAAGTCAAAAGGTCACATGCTGAGTGGTCACAAAATCTTTGATTCCTATGAAGATGAATTTGTTCTGGAACCGGACAACAATGCTGTCGGCCACAAACTTGGAGGACCCAGTTCACTGGCAAGTGCTCGCATGTTGTCTGGGGATGCTGCTTATCAGCGTTTATTGAATGCATCATCAGCAGATTTAGATAGTTCCAAAAATATTGTTGTTTCATCTGCAATGGAAACTCTTGTGCCAGGCACAAAATTTGAGCCTGATCCAGATGATGTTGGTCAAGACTTTGTTCAAGGAAACATGAAGGTGGAGCCAGACCCAGATGATGATGATATGAACATGGATGTAGGAACTGAATCATCTTGGTTCTCAGTTTCTAGATCATTTACAGCACAAAATATCATTGGCCACTCGGCACCTGATCCTGATGATGTTCCCTGTCAAGGCTCTGCTGGTTGCCTAGAATCTGTCCCTGATGATTCCTCAAATGTTGATATTCTTAACCAGGAGCTGAGGATTGATGGGAATCAGCATGGAGAACCTCATCCAGATGATAATGGTACTAGTGAATTTATTCCCAAACTTGGAAACAAGATGGAAATGGAGACTGAACTAAGAAGCAACATCACACTTTTGAAGTCTGAACCTGATCCTGATGATTCCTCAAATGCTATTCTGAACCAGGAGCTGGGAACTGATGAGAAGCACAATGAAGAGCCTGATCCTGATGAAGCTACATGCACAGCTGTTATGGAAGAATGCGGAAACAATATGGAAGTTGAGTCTGAACAGAGCAGAAACGTCACAATTTCAAAGTCTGAACCTGATCCTGATGATCCTGCTGGTGGTTCAAACATCAGTGAGTTGCAGAGGATGGAAGAACCAGTGGCAGCCCTCTGTGCACGCCTCCAGAAGGCCATTAAAATGCTTCGCTCACAAGCAGCACCCGCAGAGGCTGCTTTTGCTCTTCAAACACTCTTTAAGATTATAAAGAATGTGATAGATCACCCTAATGATGTTAAGTATAGGAGACTGCGTAAGGTATGCTTATCTGTTTTTATGCTCTTATATGGGCGGTGTACCTTTGATCCACTAAGTAAATTCTTACTAATCCACTTTTTCTGCATTTGTAGTCCAATCCACAGTTCCAAAGGAGTGTGGCAAATTACAAAGGTATCTCTTTGCTCTCAGAACTCTCGGTTAAAGTCTTGAAAATCTACTCTAACAAACCGTCATTTCTTGACCCCCCAAAACCAGCTGCAATGGAGGTTCTTGAATTGATCGGTTTCTGTGAGGATGTCGTCTCGGACGAGATTGGCCGTGCAGATACCTACTTGGTATTGAAAAGGAACGATCCTGGGCTGCTGTGGCTTGCGAAATCCTCTCTTGAAGTTTCCATGGCCTGATAATTGGTCATCAAATGTAAACAATCTCCTATTGATTGTATACCTGTAAATCATTGGTTTTCATTACTGATGTGGTGGTATGCTCATAGTTATATTCTGCTGTAGGCAACTGATGCAGTATGTTCTTCATGAAGATATATAGTTTGTATGGTCCATACCTCATGATTATACATCAAATATACGTTTTGCAAACAAATTAGCTGACAATTTGGCATTTTCCTTTGTTAATTATGCTATAAATTCTTTAGATGCTCATTAATGCAAACCATCTCAACAACTAAAATCTCTATTGTGTAAAGGTATCCTCGATGTATATGATAAAATCAATCCATATAGATGGGACCCACAATAGTAGTTTATAGTTATTTTATATTCCACAATGTTTATAAAAGATAGAGAGAGAAAGAAAGAACAAAAGTAATAAATGTTGTTTTATTTCTTATGGACAGCTCGTAGCCATATAAACTACTTTTGCATTTAATGCTATAAAGACTACTTGCACAATATATATGGACTACCTGTATAATATATTTAATGTATAAAGACCGGTTATATGACACATTGTAGATGTCCTAATGCAATCCATGATCCCAAAGTAATTATGTGATAAATGGGATTATACTGTCCCGTACATTGCAAGGCCTATACAATTTTAGATCTAGATTTTTTAGCTAGAGTGAAAGCACTCGTTTTTCTGTCTCATTTATGTGATAAATGAGATTATACCGTCCCCTCATATAAATGACATGTAGGTCACATGAGCATGTATTTTTAACTAGAGTGAAAGCACTCGCTCTTCTGTCTTATATTAGGCTTCGTATCCTGTGCATAAGTCCCCCTCCGTACACAAATACATAAGTCTCATCATAGCTTTACATCTAAAATCTAACGATCCTCCATTTTTGCAAAAAGACCCCTCCGCAGTGTACCTCCGCTTGTCCATACCAGTTTACAAAAAAATCCTTCGAATCAGGGTCGTTGGATTTTGGATGTGAGGCTACAATGCGACTTATGCATTTGTGCACGGAGGGAGGCTTGTGCACAGGATACGAAGCCCTTATATTAAGTAACATTAGTTAAATAATATTTGTTATTTTTAATATAACTCGTGTATATCAATAAGAACAAAAGACCATATACATGATATATGAGATAAAATAAATATATATATAAACTTAACTTATGTGCATCATAAGTGTGTTTGATTCAGAGGACGAGATGAGACAGAATGGAATGAGCCTATTTTTGATGTTGTTTGGTTGAGAAATGAACTAAAATGAGGATATCCTAGTAGGAAATATTCTAGGAATATTCCGCAAAATTGGGGACGTCTCGGTCCCTCAAAAATGAGTGAACCGAGCCATCTCACTTTTTCGTCGTGAGCTCTATTCATGTTTGACCGAAAAAGGCGAGCGGAGGTGGGTGAATAGGAGCTTAAAAAATATTCACTAAAAAATGACTTCGAATACACCTTTCGCTAGGACCAGTTTGGAGGTATTACCAACATTCTGAACCTGGCTTCGCACTGGGATGAACTTATTGATGCCAAGATTTAGTAAAGGTCCGGGGCCCACTAAGAGCACCGCACAGTCAATTGAAGTCAAGGAAGTCTGATCAAAGTGCGGTCAAAGAAGTCCGTACATGTGGTTATATGTAGCCGGATACAAAGGAGCCGATAAAGACGAAGAAAGATAAAAACAAATATAGAATCGGTTAGGATTATTGTAAAGAACGATAAATCTCTAGACTATAAATATGTATCCAATTAGCTAGGTTTAGGGACAATCAATCAATCTACAAACAACTACTTCCAGCGCATCGCCACCCTTGATTTCCATGGTTAATCCCGGTGGGACTTGGCACTTGGAGCTGGGCTGCATCATTGCGATCTCCGGCGAAGAGGTGAGTCTCGCCACCCCGACGATTATATCAGTCGATTGGTGTCCTTTGAGGCTGCATCGTTTTAATCTCTTGAGGCATCGACCCGGTCAGTACAGTCGTTGGTCTATTTTGGTGTATTTGCTAGGTCTAAGGCTACATCTTTACGATCTCTTATATTGATGTGAGTTGGATATCGTAGTTTGAGACTTCATCGGTTAAGTCTGACATCTTGATCTATTGTATATAATTTATGTTGTACACCATTCATCTAAATAAAGCATGCCTGATATGTTAAAATACTATCGACCAATCATGATTTAGCGACTGCCTTGGTTAAGTCCAATCTTGCTATTATGGTAGTTTGATAGTATGGATACATTTTCCAGTGTGCTATGTTTGGTTTCTATCAGAGTAAAAGCTGATAGGTTATCCTTAATTCCATGTTTCATCTTGTCTCTATCGAAAGGTATTCATCGGCCTTTGTGTGTGAAGCGTGTATCCTCGTCGGCCGATGGTATTACTGATCCTAATAATCTGGCCATGGTCATCAACTCGACAACTAATTAGTGCTACTACTTGCATTTATGTTTATACCACCATGGCCATCGGCTCGATAGCCGATCAACATTGCTACTAACATCATTTTTATTTTCCCTTATCAATTGCAGGGTCAAACTGATTGGCATGCTTAGAACCTCTTTTCTAAGATTGTAGGACCTGCACTAGAGTTAAGCATACCTCCTAAGCCACACATGTGACCAAAAGCGACACCAACAAAACTGTGAAGCTCAGAAGACTTCGCACACCACTCCCCAACAAAAAGAGCTTCGAAAAAAACTCCATAATAATGGACTTCGCACACAACTTTGAATACTCAGGGAGTACTTCACACAGAACTAAGCACTAGTGACAAGCACTAGGCTTCGCACAAAACTGTGCTATCAGGTAACACTCTGCCGAAAAACTTCGAAGAGGACTTCACAAGATGACTTCGCAGTGAACAAAATCGCTAGGGTATGTTGAGGAATTTCCTCCGTTACACAACAGAGCGAAGGTACTGCTAGAACCAATAAACGAATGATGTATCAACTTGTTCATGAATTTTCAGGATTTCACACAAGGTAACAGAAATAATCTAAAAACACAAGTTTCTCATGCATCATAGATTCATTTCTTCTTGTCCAAGAAAAACACAAAAAAAAACTCAACGATATTCAATATACTTGTTGATAGCGGAAAATGGCATTAATTCTCGAAATTGACAAAACATCAATTTTGGTAATTTGGACCAAAAATATGCAATTCTTGGCACAGGACGAAGCCCCAAAGTGTCGAAGGCCCATCCACATTGGGTTTCGGCTGCCCCTTCAGTGGTCTGCTCCGTAGGCCGACTTTGGCCCGGAGGGTCCCTTCGGCGGCTTTCTTCGCATGCAGGCTTCGCCCCGATGTGCCTACTTCGGCAGGCCTTCCAAAGGCCCACTTCGGGTAGGCCTGGGTCTAAATATGTTAATAGGTTTTGGGTTGTTTTGATCTCTAATCAAATCTTATTTATTTTTAGCCGGATCATGATCAAATTAGAGTTAGATATATAGCTAGGAACGTCAAGACTAGCCCCTATAAATATAGGGCTAAGGCCGATTCAAATCTATCTCCACATATCAACTCAAAACCCTAGTTTTGAATCACACTTTTATTTCAATTTGTCTTCCTTGCCCTGGGAGTAGTTCTAAAGTCCATCTTTGTGAGTTTGTGTTGTGAACTCTTCGTTCATCATGTCGAAACTGTGGTAACCCTTGTTGATACGCTTGTGAATTACTCGTTTAATCTACGTAACAGATTGCTATCATTTCTATCGGTTTTATTTGGCTATACTTGATAATTCGATCTTTAGGCAGAATTGGCATTTGATTTTAATGTTTTTGCAGAATTTACACTAAGATTTTCTTTGCTAAGAGTTTTTGCTTCAATCCGACACCCGAAAAGTGATCTCTGGAGCTAAGAGGTTTTCGAAGGCCGTCGGACTTACTTTCGGCAGGTATTTGGCTCAACAATACCGTGCCGGATACCTTCGACAGGTCTTAGGCTCGACAATACCGTGCCAGATTCGTCGAGCTATTGTCGGTCTAAGTATCTTCGTGTGCTAGAGTTTCTTTGCATGGGATCTACTTCGCATCGGGGTTGCTTCACGCCGGAGCTACATTGAGATAGACTGAGAAACCAAGGTTTGGTTTCGGAGTCTGTGATGAGTGATTGACAGAGTTTAACCTCTGATTTGAAGGGGTCCCTCCGAAGGAGTTCGGAGGTTGTTTCACAAAAGGGTTCGGTGGGTTTGGTTGCTGCAGCTATTGCAGCGGAGTGTGTGCCGAAGGTTGCTTACCCGGAGAGGTCTCCGGGGTACTGGATACACTTGTCTGCTTGTCTGTGGTGCGCAGGGGACTTCGGAGGCGACGGACGGTTCGTAGCAAGTGAACCTGGGTCAAGCGGGAGGCTTGATGCCAGGGGAGCGGGGAGCTCCGTCACGAAGGCTGCGAAGGGGTCGAGGTCGGACATCGGGTCGAGGTGCACCAGGAGAAGGCAGTAAGTGCGGAGCGTGGCTCCGAGTGAAGGTACTCCGAGACGAAGTCCTCGGAGGCGAGGCACTTCGAAGGGTACTCCGGAAGGAGTGACTTCGGAGTATGATGGATCAAGTCCTCAGCAATGAGGCAAGGCGTTCGATGTGTGCTCCGGAGGGAGACACTTGAAGGTATACCCGACGAAGGTCTCAGAAGTCGAGGTGCATCGAAGGCATGGTCCGGGTGAGGCTTGTCAAGGAGTATGCTCGGGGAGAGGCACTGCGACGAAGTGCTCATGGAATGCTTCATGCGGAGGCCTTGGATGAAGGAGGGACTTCGAAGGGTGGTACTCCGAAGGTGGGGCTTCGGAGTGACGTAGGCTTCAGAGCGAGGCTAGCTCCGGAGCAAGGATGACTTGAGGTACTTCGGCCATGCATGGCTTCGGTACACGGACTGACGGAGTTCGAGCTGGGGGAAGCTGCGAAGCCGTGGTGGTCCACTCCGAAGGTGTTGGTGTGAAGGCCCAAGGGCTTTGACGGCTTCGGCTCAAAACCGTCACTGTATCAAAGGCTGACTTCGGTGAAGCGAAGGCCATCAGGCTCAAGGCTTCTCACCGAAGCTACCGCACCCCTCGCGTGCGAAGGGGGGCTTCAGAAAGGTCAAAGACTGTAAAGGCTGACAGTGTCTGCTCTGCAAAAAGCTGACGCTGTCCCCTCTGCAAAGCTGACAGAGAAGCCTCCAAATAAAGTAGACTACCTTTTGTACCCCTCTATTCTGATGAGACAAAACCTTTGTAAACCCTAGGGGTAAAGTAGTCAATTCACTTGGGTGAATAGTGGCTATAAATATGGGGGCTGGGTAGGTAACATTTAACACTTTGAGCATTCATTGTTGAGCTCCTGTACTAGCCACCACATACTTTGTATTCATCCAGTGAGTTCATTTTTAGTGTTCCCTGTTCAAGCAGCGAAGCCCTGCTTCTGTGTTCATTTTATGCTTGAACTTGTTTTGCATACCTCGCTGCATACTTCGATCTTTTAGTGTGTCACCTTGAGTGGCCTGCGGTATGTTGGACCGGAAACGGCGACCAGAGGGGGGGTGAATGGGAGCTTTTAAAATTTTGGGCTAAAAACTAGTCTTCGGTTTTAGTTCTGTCTTCTGCGGAACAGGCTTCGAACACTACCTTCGAAGGTCTGGTTCGGAGGTGCTTCGACAGCTCCGAACACAGGCTTCGCAGGAGCAAAAGTTCGAAGCCAAGAAGACTTCGCTCCACTTACAACCCTCGAAAATCTACTCTGCTAAGTCAGTGCAGGCTCCGCACACAGGGTGCTTCGAGCAGGCTTCGCACTTCACCCTTCGTAAGAGTGGACACCCCACTGAGGACTTCGACCAAGTACTTGGCAGCAGCAACTGGTGCTGGGCTTCGTACACGAAGGTCTAAACGCACACTGACAGACTTCGCTAAGGTCTTAGACACGATAAAAACACGGGCTTCGATCAGGGCTTCGCTAGTAAGCTGTGAGGTCTAGCCTCAAGTTACACAGAGCGAATGCACACTGAACAACACACTTCGCACAAAACACCTTTCGCCTAAACAGGCTTCGGTGCACTAAAACTAGCGAGGTATGTAACACGAGCTCAAGCAAAAAGCACACAGAAGCAGGGCTTCGCCGCTTGAACAAGGAACACAGAAAATGAACTCTCTGGATGAAATATAACGAAGTGTGTGGCTACAGGAGCTCAACAGTAAATGCTCAAAGTGTTAAATGTTACCTACCGAGCCCCCATATTTATAGCCCACAGTTCACCCAAAGGAATTGACTACTTTACCCCTAGGGTTTACACCAGTTTTGTCTCTACAGAACAGAGGGGTACAAAAGGTAGTCTAACTTTATTCTGGAGGCTTCTCTGTCAGCTTTGCAGAGGGGACAGCGTCAGCTTTTTACAGAGCAGACAGTGTCAGCCTTTGCAGCCTTTGACCTTCTGGAGCCTCCCTTCACACGTGAGGGTGCGGTAGCTTCGGCGAAAATCCTTGAGCCTGGTGGCCTTCGCTTCGCCGAAGATAGCCTCCGATACAGTGACGGTTTTGAGCCGAAGCCGTCAAAGCCCTTGGGCCTTCGCACCAACACCTCCAGAGTGGACCACCACGGCTTCGCAGCTACTCCCAGCTCGAACTCCGTCAGTCCGTGTACCGAAGCCATGCAAGCCGAAGTACCACAAGACAACCTTGCTCCGGAGCTAGCCTTGCTCCGAAGCCTTCCTCACTCCGAAGCCCCACATTCGGAGTACCACCCTTCGAAGTCCCTCCTTCGTCCAAGGCCTCCGCATGAAGCATTCCATGAGCACTTCGTCGCAGTGCCTCTCCCCGAGCACACTCCTCGACGAGCCTCACCCAGACCATGCCTTCGATGCGCCTCGACTTCTGAGACCTTCGTCGGGCACCTTCGAATGTCTCCCTCCGGAGCACACTTCGAATTCCTTGCCTCCACAGAGGACTTGATCCAACCAACTCCGAAGTCACTCCATCCGGAGTACCTTCGAAGTGCCTCACCTCCGAGGACTTTGTCTCGGAGTACCTTTAGCCGGAGCCACGCTCCGCACTCTCTGCCTTCACCTGGCGCACCTCGACCCGAGGACCGACCCGGACCACCTTCGCAGCCACCGTGACGGAGCTCCCCGCTCCCCTGGCATCAAGCCTCCCGCTTGACCCAGGTTAACCTGCTACGAACCTGTCTGTCGCCTCCGAAGTCCCTGCGCACCACCGACAAACAGACAAGTGTATCCAGTACTCCGGAGACCTCTCCGGGTTAGCAACCTCCGGTACACCCTCCGGTGTACCACTCAAAGTACCGAAGCCTTCGGTACACACCCAGTCATCGTGCACTGTCGGACCCCTCCGACACGCACACTCCGCTGCAACAGCTGCAGCAACCAACCACCGAACACACTTCGGTGAAACCACCTCCGAACACCCTTCGGAGGTCCAACCTCCGAAACCCCTCCGGAGGTACCCTCCTCCGAACACCTTCGGAGGTACAACCTCCGAACACCCTTCGGAGGTACCCTTCGAACCAGAGGGTAAAAAGCCTGTCAATCACTCATCACAAACACTGAAACCAACACTTGGTTTCTCACGGTAGTTCACCGAAGCTTGTTTGGGGCGAAGTGTGTTTTGTGCGAAGTGTGTTTTTCAGTGTGAGTTCGCTCTGTGTAACTGGAGGCCAGACCTCGCTGTTTACTAGCGAAGCACTGATCGAAATCCTTAGCGTAGTCTGTAAAGTGTGCGTTTAGACCTTCATAGTATGAAGCCCAACACTAGTTGTTGTCGCTAAGTATTTGGTCAAAGTCCTCAGAGGGTAGTCCACTCTTGCGAAGGGTGAAGTGCGAAGCCTGCTCGAAGCACCCTGTGTGCGGAGCCTGCACTGACTTAGCAGAGTTGATTTTTCGGGGTTGTGGGTGGAGCGAAGTCTTCTTGGCTTCGAACTTTTGTCCCTGGCGAAGCCTGTGTTTGGAGCCGTCAAATACCTCCGAACCAGAACTTCGAAGGTTGTGTTCGAAGCCTGTTCCGCAGTAGACTGAATTAAAACAGAAGGCTATTTTTAGCCCGAGTTTTTAAAAGCTCCCATTCACCCCCCCCTCTGGTCGCCGTTTCCGGTCCATCAATTGGTATCAGAGCGGGTTAAGATCACCAGTTGACCTTAACCGGTTTTGTGATCTCTTGGCGACATGGACAGAGTTAGTAAAATTCCTCTGTTCGATGGGACTGACTTTGCATACTGGAAGGTGCGCATGGAGGCTTACTTGCTAAGCCAAGGAAATGCAATTTGGGAGATTGTGGACTCACAATACTCCATCCCTGAGACTCGCACCTCTCAAACAGAGAAAGATCAGTATAATGCCAACTCCAAGGCAAGAAATATACTGTTCATTGGTTTGAGCCGGAGTGAGTTTGATAGGGTGCAGAACCTTAGGACTGCTAGGGAAATTTGGACCACTCTCACTATTTTCCATGAGGGCTCTACACAGATCAAGGCCAGGCACCAAAGCACATACAATCAACAGTATCAGCTGTTTGTGCAGGCACCTGGTGAATCTATAGATGCCATGTTTTCTCGCTTCGATGCAATAGTGAGTAACTTGCGGTCCAATGGGACGCTTGCTTACAATGATCATGACAGGGCTATCAAGCTTCTCTATGCTCTTGATCGTAGCATATGGGAAGTGAAGATATCCAGCATTGAGGAGTCTACAGGTTATGACACATAGACCAGTGATGAGCTCTTCAGCAAGCTGGAGTCCACAGAGATTGCTAAGGCATCTCTTGCAGTGCACAGAAACTCCTTGCCACAACCATTGGCATTGGTTTCTAGCACTAGCCGTGGCACCACTGCAGAACCGAGCACATCTGGTACTTGTGTTCTTGCAGATGGTTTTGCTTTGTCCTCCCTGGTCTCCGTCACTAAGGAGTAGGTGGACACTCTGGATGATGATGAGCTTGCTCTCATTGCCAAAAGGTTCACCCGTTTTCATCATGAGAGACGAGATCAGAGGAGAAGTAGTTTTAGTGGTTGCTTTGAGTGTGGCGACACTTCTCACATCAAGGCTAATTGCCCTAAGCTCAAAAATAGATATGAGAGTGAGCGCCCTAAATACCACAAAAAGGAGAGGAAGCCTTTTGTGAAGGGCAAGTGCGGTAAGGTGGCTAAGAGAGTAGCCAAAGCCGCTTCCAGAGCATTTGTTGCTGCTCTCAGCGACATCGACACTTCCTCAACTGAGGAGTCGAGCTCTGAGGAGGAGTCCCCAAGGAAGGAGGACAAGAAGGACAAGAAGGGACGAGACTTCACCGACCTTTGCTTCATGGCCGACAGCGATCACAGCGGCGATGAGCTTGACTCATCTGAGGTACCTTTATCCTATGACCAGCTTTCAATAAAACTAGATGAGCTGAATGAAGTAGTTCTTGGTCAGGATAGATTACTTGTGCAAGCCTCTAGAGAAAGAAAAGACCTTAGACTTAGGCTAGAATCTGTTTCTACTGATTATGCCATGCTTAAGTCTAAAGTAGATGATGCTGAATGTGAATCTTGTACTGTTGTCATGGGTGAGCTTGCTCAGTTGCGTACTGTACATGCTCAAACTCTATCTGAGCTTGAGACTGCACAGAAGCAGCTTTTGGTGGTTGATTCTAGACCTCATGAAATAATTGATTGCATGAACTGTTATTTATTGCGCGAGAGCATTAATTTACGTGATAAGCATGTTCATGATTTAGAGGCTAGATTGGAGAGGGCCGGTAGTTCTAAGGATGTGCAGCCTATGTGTGACACTTGCATGACCCTTACGGACCAGCTAGGCACTGTTAGAGAGCGAGCTGAAAACCTCATGACTGAAAATGAATACCTTCTTTCTGTGGTGAACAAATGCACTGAGTGGAAGGGTAGGATGAATTTGCTCTTGGCCAAGACCAAGATGTGTGCTGACAGAGCAGGGTTAGCTCTAGGTTTGGGTTTTGAGAGGATTCCTTCAGAAAGTGAGAACAAAACTGTTTTTACCTCACCCACTACCCTAGAGAAAGAGAGAGCTCTGTTAGACACTCCATCAACCAAAAAGCCTACCCAAACTCAAAAGAAAACCACTCCTCCTACCAAGAAAATCCCTCCCAAGAAAACCACTCAGCAGAAGCCCAAGGAGCCTGTGAGAGTTGCTCCTATGACCCATGAGAGTGCCCCTAGGAGAGTTTTTCATTGTTCCTACTGTCAGCGGGCGGGTCATTTGGTTGGGTTCTGTTTTCGTCGCATCAAGGATGAGCGACGCTCTCAGGCGATGAGTTACCAGGACATGCATTACCCATCTTTAGGTATGCATGAGTCTGAGTTTTACTATCGTCCTGATTTTGAGGCTCCTCGTGTTTCTCAGAGAGGTTTTGCTCCTTGAGGTGTTCACCATGTTCCATATGGTGGTAGACCCCGGGCGAGTAGCTTTGTACCTCGTCAGAGTAGGAGACCTCGTCATGTTGTTCGATCACAGCATGTAGGTAGACCTCGCACTTTGCATCATTCCGATTATCATGTGCGTAGACAGTCTACTTTTACTGTGCCTACTACTCGTGTCACTCAGTGCTGGATGCCTCGTCATATTTTCACTCACCCCAGCACTGAGCGATCGAGATTCTCTTATCATATGTAGGCGGCAGACCGAGGCTTGGAGGGCACGTGGATCATGGACTCCGGTTGTTCGCGCCATATGACCGGAGATGCAGCATGGTTCTCCAGCCTCACCACAACCAAGCAAAGGGAACATATCACCTTCGGGAACAATCGAAGGAGTAGAGTGAAAGGTAAAGGTGTGGTTAGAATTAACTCGAATTTCACTCTCAAAGATGTTGCTTTGGTTGAAAACCTGGGATACAATTTGCTTTCTGTATCTCAGTTGCTTGATGAGGGCTTCGAAGTGCGATTCCATCGCGATACTTCGCAAGTACTCAATTCTGATGGCGTTGTGGTTTGTAAGATCTTTAGAGTTGGGAGAGTTTTTGGAGCCGATTTTTCTGAGTCATCTGGTTCTTCTCATTGTCTTGTTGCACATTCTACCTCTGAGCTTTGGAAGTGGCATAGGAGACTAGGGCATATGAGCTTTGAGTTGCTCGCTCGTCTGAGTGCCCTAGGTCTGATCCGAGGATTGCCCAAGCTCAAGTTTGAGAAGAATTTAGTTTGCGCTCCTTGTCGACATGGAAAGATGATTGCCGCTTCGCATTCGCCAGTCACCACAGTGATGACTGAACAACCCGGAGAACTTCTCCACATGGACACTGTAGGTGCTTCTCGGGTTAGTTCTTTAGGCGGCAAGTGGTATGTGTTAGTTATTGTCGACGATTTCTCTCGCTACTCTTGGGTCTTCTTTCTTGCCAGCAAGGATGAAGTGTTTTCACACTTTTGGAGCCTATCTTTGAGACTTTTCACTGAACTCCCTGGTGCATTGAAATTCATTCGAAGTGATAATGGCACTGAGTTCAAGAATAATCTCTTTGTTGACTTTTGCATGGAGCATGACATAGAACATCAATTCTCTGCTCCGTGGGTTCCTCAACAGAACGGTGTCGTTGAGAGGAAGAACCGCACTTTGGTTGAGATGGCTAGGACGATGCTCGATGAGTACATGACTCCTAGAAAATTCTGGGCTGAGGCAATGAACACTGCTTGTTACATCTCAAACCGAATATTCTTGCGCTCAATTTTGAATCTGACATCTTATGAGCTACGTTTTGGGAGACAGCCCAAGGTTACTCATCTTCGAGTTTTTGGCTGTCGTTGCTTTATCCTAAAACGTGGTAATTTAGATAAATTTGAGTCGCGTTCTTCTGACAGGATCTTTTTGGGTTATACAACTCATGGTCATTCTTATCGTGTTTATAATTTGGAGACTAACACTATCATCGAGTCATGTGATGTGACTTTTGATGAATCAACCCCCTCTGTTAGTTCTGTATTTGAACAGGCAAATGAACACGACATGGAACAGATCATCTTCAAAGAAGAAGATCCCGGGGAATTTGAGGATGAACCCCTACTACCCTCGACATCAACCCCCGAAGCCGACCCCTCTTCGACCACTTCGGCACAAGGTCCCGAAGCAACTACCTCGACATCGGTCATCTTGGACCACTCCATCGCACAAGTTGAGGGGGAGACTGCATCTCGCCGCGAGGCTCCACACCATGTTCAAAGGATGCATCCTCCCGAGCAGATCATTGGTGAGCTTGATCAAAGGGTAACACGTTCTCATGCTCATTTCATCGATTCCGCTTTTGTTGCTTCTTTCGAGCCCTTAGATGTTAGTCATGCACTTTCTGATTCTAGTTGGATCAATGCCATGCATGAGGAACTTGAAAGTTTTGAGAGAAACCAAGTCTGGACTTTAGTTGATCCTCCACCAAATGTTCATTTCATTGGAAAAAATGGATTTTCAAAAATAAACAAGGGGAGGATGGGACTATAATTAGAAACAAGGCTAGGCTTGTAGCTCAGGGTTATTCTCAATTAGAAGGGATTGATTTTACTGAAACTTTTGCACCTGTTGCTCATCTTGAGGCCATTAGGATTTTGCTTGCCTTTGCGACATCCCGAGGATTCAAACTCTATCAAATGGATGTCAAAAGTGCTTTTCTTAATGGCTTCATAGGCGAAGATGTTTATGTAAAACAACCCCCTGGTTTTGAAAACCCCAAGTACCCACATAAAGTCCTTAAACTTCATAAGGCTCTTTATGGACTCAAGCAGGCACCTCGGGCTTGGTATGACAGACTTAAGTCTTTTCTGCTTGAGCTTACATTTTTCCTTAGTTTGCAAATCAAGCAAAGCAAACAAGGTACTTTCGTCCACCAGACGAAGTACACCAAGGACCTGCTCAAGAAGTTCGATATGGCTGATGCGAAGCCACTCGCCACTCCAATGGCTACATCTGTAGCATTGGATCCTGACGAAGATGGAGAAGCCATAGATCAGAAGGAGTTCCGAAGCATGATCGCCTCCCTCCTCTACTTGATTGCTACGAGGCCGGACATACACTTCGCAGTGTGTCTGTGTGCTCGTTTTCAGGCTTCACCACGAGCTTCGCACCGCCAAGCGGTAAAGCGCATTCTCAGGTATCTCAAACATACCCTTGAGTTCGGCATTTGGTATTCAGCATCTTCCTCTTTGTGTCTTCGAGGTTATTCCGATGCGGATTTTGCTGGGTGTAGGATTGATAGGAAAAGTACCTCTGGTACTTGTCATTTTCTGGGTACTTCACTGGTTTGTTGGTCTTCCCGCAAATAGTCTAGTGTTGCACAATCGACGGCTGAGGCCGAATATGTTGCTGCAGCTAGCTGTTGCTCTCAGATTTTGTGGATGGTTTCCACTTTGCGGGATTTCGAGTTAGATTATAAGAGTGTTCCACTTTTCTGTGATAACACTAGTGCTATTTGTATTGCAAACAACCTGGTTCAGCATTCCAGAACCAAACACATTGATGTGCGATATCATTTTCTCAGAGATCATAATGAGAAGGATGATATTGAACTTCAATATGTTGATACCCAACACCAGCTAGCTGATATTTTCACAAAACCCCTCGATGCTTCTCGATTTGCCTACTTGCGTGGGGAACTTGGTATTTGTCACCCTTACGGCATTTTGTGAGGGGGAGCTGATTTTAATTGTCTTGCATATGCTCATCATGTGTGAAATTGCATTTACATCTATTGCACTTATATGCCTGATTACAATTCATGAATCATGTCAGCTCAGTTCTATTTAATATATCTAAACCATTATGTGCATGATTTTTTCGTTCCAAAATCAAATCCGCTCACTGCTTAGTCTTGAATATAGCATGTTTAGGCAGGACTGCTTTAGCTATCTTTTATCTGCTTGATAGCAAAACACCTTTTCCTTGGATGCTAAACATTGCAACTTGAAAAATTGTTCTACATATTCATGGATATTCATCAAGTGCTAAACAATTTGTTCACTTTATAAAAATTCCAAAAATCCATGATTTGCATGCTTCCAAGCAAAAAGATCCAGGTGGGTCTGTTTGTCGCACTACCCTATTCTAGACTGCTTACCATTGCACATTGGTCTGAACTGGGATAGTGTAGTGTATGCCAAAATCACTGCTTTAAGCTTCTGATGGCTTTCATGCCTAGGCTTGGCCTGATTGGAAAGCATAAGGTAGACAAACAAATAACCCCTGGCATTCTGCAAAGAACAACAATATTCATTGATCATCAAGTTTGCTTTTAAATGCTCCACTTGAACTGGACTTGTCTGTCTAGAGTAGAAATTGACTAGCCCTGCGCAGTCCTTGCTTACTTGTCTAGTTACCTTGATTGAGTGGTGATGCTTTTATTTCAAAATGATAAAAACACATGCTATCATCATGTTTTTAGAAAAGGTTAAATTGAACTGAGCACATGATAATTGGTATTAAATGATGGCATATTTGTTTCTTTATGTGTCTTTGCAACTCTGCCCATTTCGAAGCTATGCATCTTTTACATGCTCCTTAATGCTTGCATTGCCAAAGGGGGAGAAATTATTGAGTACTCTGCAGCAAGGGGTTAAAGTAACTCAGGGGGAGTTTTTATGAGCTTTTATCTTGCAAAGGGGAGATTTGCCGAAGGGGCTTTTACTCTTTTGAAAAGGGGGATGAAAATTCTTTTATCAAGTGACATGATTTGGCTCGTTTCTGAGTTTTTATGGTCACTTGTGAACTGATTTTTTTTTCAAATTTTCTTGAACTTGAATTTGTTTGTCAATGCACTCATCAAGGGGGAGATTGAGAAACCAAGGTTTGGTTTCGGAGTCTGTGATGAGTGATTGACAGAGTTTAACCTCTGATTCGAAGGGGTCCCTCCGAAGGAGTTCGGAGGTTGTTTCACCGAAGGGTTCGGTGGGTTTGGTTGCTGCAGCTGTTGCAGCGGAGTGTGTGTCGAAGGTTGCTTACCCGGAGAGGTCTCCGGGGTACTGGATACACTTGTCTGCTTGTCTGTGGTGCGCAGGGGAATTCGGAGGCGACGGACGGTTCGTAGCAAGTGAACCTGGGTCAAGCGGGCGGCTTGATGCCAGGGGAGCGGGGAGCTCCGTCACGAAGGCTGCGAAGGGGTCGAGGTCGGACCTCTGGTCGAGGTGCACCAGGAGAAGGCAGTAAGTGCGGAGCGTGGCTCCGGGTGAAGGTACTCCGAGACGAAGTCCTCGGAGGCGAGGCACTTCGAAGGGTACTCCGGAAGGAGTGACTTTGGAGTATGATGGATCAAGTCCTCAGCAATGAGGCAAGGCGTACGATGTGTGCTCCGGAGGGAGACACTCGAAGGTATACCCGACGAAGGTCTCAGAAGTCGAGGTGCATCGAAGGCATGGTCCGGGTGAGGCTTGTCGAGGAGTATGCTCGGGGAGAGGCACTGCGACGAAGTGCTCATGGAATGCTTCATGCGGAGGCCTTGGATGAAGGAGGGACTTCGAAGGGTGGTACTCCGAAGGTGAGGCTTCGGAGTGACGTAGGCTTCGGAGCAAGGCTAGCTCCAGAGCAAGGATGACTTGAGGTACTTCGGCCATGCATGGCTTCGGTACACGGACTGACGGAGTTCGAGCTGGGGGAAGCTGCGAAGCCGTGGTGGTCCACTCCGAAGGTGTTGGTGCGAAGGCCCAAGGGCTTTGACGGCTTCAGCTCAAAACCGTCACTGTATCGAAGGCTGACTTCGGTGAAGCGAAGGCCATCAGGCTCAAGGCTTCTCACCGAAGCTACCGCACCCCTCGCGTGCGAAGGGGGGCTTCAGAAAGGTCAAAGACTGTAAAGGCTGACAGTGTCTGCTCTGCAAAAAGCTGACGCTGTCCCCTCTGCAAAGCTGACAGAGAAGCCTCCAAATAAAGTAGACTACCTTTTGTACCCCTCTATTCTGATGAGACAAAACCTTTGTAAACCCTAGGGGTAAAGTAGTCAATTCACTTGGGTGAATAGTGGCTATAAATATGGGGGCTGGGTAGGTAACATTTAACACTTTGAGCATTCATTGTTGAGCTCCTGTACTAGCCACCACATACTTTGTATTCATCCAGTGAGTTCATTTTTAGTGTTCCCTGTTCAAGCAGCGAAGCCCTGCTTCTGTGTTCATTTATGCTTGAACTTGTTTTGCATACCTCGCTGCATACTTCGATCTTTTAGTGTGTCACCTTGAGTGGCTTGCGGTAGTTCACCGAAGCCTGTTTGGGGCGAAGTGTGTTTTGTGCGAAGTGTGTTTTTCAGTGTGAGTTCGCTCTGTGTAACTGGAGGCCAGACCTCGCTGTTTACTAGCGAAGCACTGATCGAAGTCCTTAGCGTAGTCTATAAAGTGTGCGTTTAGACCTTCATAGTACGAAGCTCAGCACCAGTTGCTGTCGCTATGTATTTGGTCGAAGTTCTTAGAGGGTAGTCCACTCTTGCGAAGGGTGAAGTGCGAAGCCTGCTCGAAGCACCCTGTGTGCGGAGCCTGCACTGACTTAGCAGAGTTGATTTTTCGGGGTTGTGGGTGGAGCGAAGTCTTCTTGGCTTCGTACTTTTGTTCCTGGCGAAGCCTGTGTTCAGAGCCGTCAAATACCTCCGAACCAGAACTTCGAAGGTTGTGTTCGAAGCCTGTTCCGCAGTAGACTAAATTAAAACAGAAGGCTATTTTTAGCCCGAGTTTTTAAAAGCTCCCATTCACCCCCCCTCTGGGCCTCATCACGCGCGGAGTATTCGTGTTGAGCCCCGTCATTTGGCAACAATTTAGCGTCAAACGGTTCGATCGGAGCCTGTCTTTGATATGATCAGTTTAAACACCGAAGTCTACTTCGGCGCACCCTTCGCACTAGACGCCGAAGGCCCCCTTCGATGACCCCCTCGCACAGTGCCCTTCGATCCAATCGGCTCCGTTTGGCCGGTTTGGTTTAATTACTTTTTTTGCAATTCGGTTAGTTGAATAAGTTTTCTTTAAGATTATTTGATTGCCTAACGACTCCATTATTCCCTTACCACTATTTAAGGGTCGTCGGAACATGACGTCATCGTTGTGTTACGCCTAGGGTTGTTTCTAGGTATCTGCATGCTTTTGGATCGGCGTTAGTGTGTTGGCACGTTTTAGTGCCAACACACTTTTTGGCGACTCCACTGGGGAGAAACATGCCAAGCACATCCACATCGGCGACGAGTATACCTACTACTTCTGCATCAACGGGACCCTCGATGCCGATGTATCCGTTGGGGAGCGCAGAGATTGATGACGATAACATCATCGTCCCCACCCTCGACAACCTCTCCAAGGAGGATAGGGCAAAGATTGAGATGAAGACAAAGGAGCTACACACTCTTTTACTTGAGCGCTTCACAAGACCTGTGGGGGCTTCATCAAGCGCGACATCAACGTCCCCAACCTCCCTAGGAGTAAGTAACACCATCATCCCCTCGACTGTCCTCCTAGGACATTTTAGTGCCCCGATTTATCGAATCGGAACATTATTTAATTTCCATAGAAAAACAATAATACAAGAGGTTCATCATGCGACAATCGTACATACGACAGTATTCATGGTGCGCAGACCATGTTTATTACATCATAGTTTAATAAAAACGATAAAAATAATTAAAAGCATGACGAACGCCTTCTTCAGGATCTTTCTTCTTGATTGGGTCGCTACTCCAGACCGTCTTCATAGTAGGCATCCTCTTTGGGGTCCAACGGGTATGAGTACAAAAAGTACTCAACAAGCCACCGCAAATGCAAGTAATAATGCAAGATAATAAACAAGGAAGGGTAATGGCTAACATTGCGGAAAAGTACATTTTTCAGTTATTGTATTTAGTGTAGTCAAATTTAATCATGCGGAAAAGTAAACATGAGCATCAACAACATCATCTAACTCGAGGAGTACGTTTTACCTCCTCGCACAACAGTCCTTACATGTCAACCATCATGCACATACATATTCAAAGTAATCTAACTGTGGGATGTCACGCAACCCGCCCTTGACCGTGGGCTCGGCTTTTCGAAAAGATTTAAGACTCTGATCAGAGATGTACTACTGTACCCACAAGGCACGCACTCATCCCAAACGAGATGACCCATACCACGGGAACTCGTGCCAAAACCTCGGCATGAAATGCTCCAAGTGATAACCACCCGCTCTAGGTTTCGCCGGCGCGCCGGGCCACATCCCGGCTAACGTCGCACCCCCTTTTGCGCCACATTGGTACAAGCCACCCGCAGGTGCTGCTTGACCCATCTCCAAATGGTGGCCTCGGTTTGGAACACTCCATACCTTAGTTAGGACTTACCCATTATACTTGTGGTTAGTACGGAAGTGTATTGCAACGGATCCCTTAGACCGGTCCTTATAGTGCCCTGGGTGCTACCGACCAATGCCCTAGCTTGCACCCGGAAACCACCATGCATACACTCACAACCATAACTCATCACCAACAGAATTCCAAGGATGAGAAGTAACGGGGATCATATAGTAGAACCATTTTGCTACGACTCATTTTTATCCTATAGCGATCGTGTCAATACGTTGGACACTAGCTAATATCATTAATCATATGGTGACAAGGAAGTTAGGCGAGATAGCATGGCTTGGGTTGCACATCAAGGTCGGGGGATCCTAAATAAATATATTGTAAGGGTTCATTTGACTAATGCATGTATAACCTATGTGATTTAGCGATAGTTTAATAAAGCATGGGTTCAATATGCTCAAAAGATTGGTTTGGTGACTTGCCTTGTTCAGCGAAGGGTGAGGGAGGAACTTCCGGAAAATATTCCGGCTCCTCGACGGCGTCGTAGTCTTTCCAATATAAATAAAATGAAATAAATACAACATTCGATTTAAACAATCTAAAACCACACAATAAGCATATAGGTTTTGGTTGATTTGGTTTGAAGAAAGCAAGTTGCTATGTTTCTGAAACTTATTTCATAAATAATTTAAAATGAACCATAATGAAATATTGTCCTACATAAAAGGGGTTTTAATTGTGAATAATCCCATTTTAAGTTTTCTAATTAATTTAAAATGAATGGTTCAAAGAAAACTTAGTGGTTTCATCATTTTTAACAGGGAAATAAATAAATATAAGCTTCGCTGGAATTTAAATAATTAAATTTATATTTTTACCCTAAGGGTATTTGAATGCTCTTTTAAATAAACATGAAAAAGTCTAAGGTAACATACTGTTTTTATTGAACTAAACTGTAGAGAATAAAATTATAAAATTTCTGGAATTGAAATGACAATTTTTAGAGTTCAAACGTGCCAAATATGAATTTTACAAGTTCAAAACAATTTCTGGAATTTATTTTAAATTTAAATCCCCTCGGGTCCACGGTGAGCCAGGCCCACGGTGAACCAGCGCACTGTGCGCGTGGTCCGGCCCAATCTGGACCATTGGATCTAGATCCAACGCGCGAGGGCGAGGCGGGGCGCTTAAGTGATAACGGACGGCCACGATTAAAAGGTGCGAAAGGGTACCACGTGGACGCACGAGATCGAACGCGGGTTTTAAATGGAAATGAACGCGCGAGATTAAAACGTACCGCTTTGACCAGATCCGACGGTGCGGATTAGATCGCGCACGTGGAGCAACTAGCACCGCTCGATCGCGATCGTGCGGTCGGGATTGAATCCAACACGGCACGGGTACTCGACCCATGCCGGTCATCTTCTCCGACGACGGCGAGCAGGCCAGGGGCCACGGCGAGCGACGGCGGCCCTAGCTAAGCCTAGAAATGGAAAGAGGACGCTACGGCGGTCACGACGGTACCTTAGGCGAGGCGAGGGGTCGACGGAGCGCGGTCGGCGGCGAGGGTAGACGACGGAGTGGTTCAGGCTCCTCGTCGGCGATGGTGTTCCGGCGGAGTTTGACGTCGGCGGAGGGGTGGCCGAGGTTGGTGTCGTCCTTGCGGTCACGATGGTGGTGAGGGCGTGGACGGAGGTGGTCCGAGGCGACGGCGAGCGGCGACCGGAGTAGGAGCGGCGGTGAGGTGTTAAAAACCGAAGAGGGGAGCGCTCTGTTCGTTCTCACACCGAATGGTCGTGGGGGTCGGACGCGGTGGAGGCCAGCGGTTTAAATAGGGGTACTGGCGGGGCTCGCATGCAAGGAAAGTCGAGGGAGGGGCTTAACTCGCCCGCGAGGTCTCGGCCATGCACGAGGCTGCGTTCCTGGGGGCTTAAACGCGTGGTTTAATGGGGGGAAACGGTCGACCGGGCGCGGGGAACCGATTATTGGCGTCAATTGAATGCGGGAGGGGCCAGCGAGGCGGATACGAGGCAGGGGTCGTCGGCCGGCGTGATTTGGAGGCGGCGACGCGAGGTTGACGACGGAACTAACAGGCGGGGGCCACTGGCCAGCGGGCGTGAGCGCGCGAGGGAGAGGGCTGACGGGTGGGGTCGTGGCGTCGGGCGCGCGCGCGAGGGGAGGCGATCGGCGCCGACAGGTGGGGTCGGGCTGTCAGCCAGAGGCGGGCGAGGGTGACGGGCTGGGCCGGCCGGGAGAGAGAGAAGGGAGGAGGGAGGCCCAATACTGTTTCAAAACATTTCTGAATAAAAATAATTCTAGGAAATAGATTAAAACCTTAGGGCTACTTCCAAGGTTGGTAAAAATTTATAAAAATTCTCAAAAATATATTTTGGCCTTGGGAGTTTATACAAAAATTTTCAGCTCCTGGTTTGGTCATTAACTCTATGTTGTAGTTCAAAAATGGTAGAGGAGGGTGTTTAAGGTATTTTCAAAATTAATAAATTCAAGAAATTGAATTAAATAATATTTTTATTACTTTGAAAATTTGGGGTGTTATAAACCTATCCCCCTTACAAAGATTCTCGTCCCCGAGATTGGAACGTTACTCGAATAACTCGAGGTGTTGGGCTTTCAGTTCGTCTTCTTTTTCCCAGGTAGCTTCTTCGGCGGGGTGGTTGTCCCACTGAACCTTGCAGAAGCGAACTAAACGACTCCTGGTTACTCTTTCTTTGGTTTCCAAGATCTTGATGGGTTTTTTGATGTAGGTCAAGTCTTCTTGGACGTTGAGCTGTTGAAGATCGGCTTGCTCGGCGGGCACGCGAAGACACTTCTTCAACTGGGAGACGTGGAACACATCATGAACTCCTGCCAAGGATGGAGGCAGTTCCAGTTGATATGCCACTTCTCCTTGCCGTCGGAGGATCTGAAAAGGTCCGACATAGCGGGGTGCTAGCTTGCCTTTCATGCTGAACCTTTGAGTGCGCGGAGGAGAGTTACTCGAAGATAGACATAATCGCCCTCCTCAAAGGTTAGGTCTCTTCGATGGTTATCGGCATAGCTCTTCTGTCGGGACTGGGCTATCTTTAACTGGTCCCTTATGATCTTGACCTTCTCTTCGGCTTCTCTTAATATGTCTGTCCCAAACAGTTGTGATTCTCCGGTTTGATCCCAGAGCAACGGCGTTCTGCACTTACGTCCGTAGAGTGCTTTGAACGGGGACATTTGCAGGCTGGCTTGATAGCTGTTGTTATAGGAAAACTCTGCATAAGGCAAGTTCTTGTCCCACATTCCGCCAAAGTCTAGAGCGCAAGCTCTAAGCATATGTTCCAATATCTGGTTGACCCTTTCGGTTTGACCGTCGGTCTGTGGATGATACGCGGTGCTAAAGTTCAGCCGGGTGCCGAGTTCCTCTTGAAGGTTCTTCCAAAACTTGGAGGTAAACTGACTCCCGCGGTCAGATACAATCTTCTTAGGAACTCCGTGAAGGCACATGATCCGGGTCATATACAACTCGGCCAACTTGGCGACAGTGTAAGTCGTCTTGACCGGGATGAAGTGAGCTACCTTGGTGAGTCGGTCGATGATCACCCAGATCGAATCATGACCAGCTTGGGTCCTGGGCAGTCCCGTGATGAAGTCCATTCCTATCTCTTCCCATTTCCATTCAGGGATTTTGAGGGGTTGAAGA
Organism: Zizania palustris; assembly: GCA_019279435.1. NCBI lineage: Eukaryota > Viridiplantae > Streptophyta > Magnoliopsida > Poales > Poaceae > Zizania > Zizania palustris. The sequence continues at coordinate 38,948,232 of JAAALK010000290.1, forward strand.
AGTCCAGCAGGTCTTTGATGCTCTGCCTTGACTCACCGGCATGTGCCGCACTTGGCCACATACTCGGCTATTTCTCTCTTCATGCTGACCCACCAATATTTTTCCTTCAGATCTTGATACATCTTGGTACTCCCGGGATGTATGGAGTATAGAGTATCGTGGGCTTCTTGAAGGATGAGAGTCTTCAACTCAGGTTGGTCGGGTACGCATATCCGGTTTCCGAACCAGATGGTACCATGCTCGTCCTCGGAAAATTCGGGGGCTTTACCCTTCCGCATGTTCTGTTGGATCTCCAACATGTCCGGGTCTTCCTTCTGCTTTTCTCGGATCTGGTCCATCAAGACAGGCCAAGACTCCAAGGCAGCGAGGTACGCTCGGGTGGTGATCCCTAAATTCAGCCTTTCCATCTCCTTGTAAAGTAAAGGAGCTTGGTCCTAAATCATGTTGGCATTGCAGTACCCTTTTCGACTAAGAGCGTCTGCCACCACATTCGCCTTGCCGGGATGATAATGGATGCCCAAGTCATAATCCTTGATCAGTTCCAACCATCTCCGTTGCCTGAGGTTCAGATCTGGTTGGGTGAATATGTACTTGAGGCTCTTGTGGTCGGTGAAGACCTCACACCGATTCCCCACAAGGTAATGTCTCCATATCTTCAAGGCATGAACCACGGCTGCTAACTCCAGGTCGTGGGTCGGGTAGTTCAGCTCATGCGGTCTCAGTTGTCGGGAGGCGTAGGATATCACCTTCCCATCTTGCATTAAGACGCATCCCAATCCTTGACGAGAGGCATCACAGTAGACGTGGAAGTCCTTCCGGATGTCTGGCAGAGTCAGAATAGGAGCTGGCACGAGCTTCTTCTTGAGGGTCTGGAAGCTTTCTTCACAGTCTGGGGTCCATTCAAACTTTATTTCCTTCTGCAACAGTCTGGTCATAGGTTTGGCGATCTTCGAAAAATTCTCGATGAACCGGCTGTAGTATCCGGCTAATCCGAGAAAGCTCCGGATCTCGGTCATGGTCGTGGGCTGCAGCCAGTTGGTCACTGCTTCCACGGTGGTTGGGTCCACTGCTATTCCTCCGGCAGATATGACATGGCCTAGGAATTTCACCTCAGACGACCAAAATTCGCACTTGCTGTATTTGGCGTACAATTGCTGCTCCCTTAGCTTTCCGAGGGTCAGACGGAGGTGAGTCTCGTGTTCTTCCTTGGTCTTGGAGTAAACGAGGATATCGTCGATGAATACCACGATGAACTTATCCAAGAACTCCATGAATACATTGTTCATCATGTTCATGAAAAAGGTCGGGGCATTCGTGAGTCCGAACGACATCACTGTATACTCGTAGAGCCCATAGCAGGAGGTGAAGGCAGTCTTGGGTATGTCCTCTTCCCTAATCCTCAATTGGTGATAACCTGACCTGAGGTCAATCTTGGAAAACACCGAGGATCCCTTCAGTTGATCGAACAGGTCGTCGATCCGAGGCAATGGGTACTTGTTCTTGATGGTTATGTCGTTCAAGGCTCTATAGTCCACACACATCCTCTTGGTCTTGTCCTTCTTCATGGCGAAGATGATCGGTGCACCCCAGGGTGAGGTACTCGGTCGGATGTACCCTTTCTGCTCTAGGTCTTCGATATTGCTCTTGACCTCGGCTAATTCGTTGGCGTCCATCTGGTATGGGCGCTTGGAGATTGGGGTGGTCCCGGGGACAAGTTCGATTCTGAATTCGATGTCCCGCTTGGGAGGCATTCCTGGTAGGTCTTCAGGGAAGACGTCCATGAACTCCTTGACTATGGGTACTTCTTCAAGGGCTAGCTAGTGGAGGGACGCTTCGAGTGGTTTGCAACTGGTCATCCGAAAGGTGATGGCTTCGCCTTCAGGGTTGGTCACTGTGACGGACTTGTTGGCACAGTCGATCACTCCCTTGTGCTTCATCAACCAATCCATCCCTAGGATGAGGTCAAGTCCGGTGCATTTTATGAGGACTGGCTCGGCCCGGAACAATACTCCTTGGATCTCTATCTTAACCTTAGGACTGTATAAGTGGGCTAAGATCTTATTGCTTGGAGTGGAAATCATCATGGGGACGGATAGAGGGAGCACGTCCAATTCGTTGATTTGCGCAAATTCTTCCGAGATGAAAGTGTGTGTTGCTCCAGAGTCAAATAAAATCGTAGATGGTACGGAATTCACAATAAACGTACCGAGCACGACTTCGGGAGCCTCCAGAGCTTCCTCCGCATTGATGTGGTTGACGTGGGCACGAACCACCTGGTTGGGTGCCGCGCCTTGGGGCTGCTTGGGGTGGGGACACTAGTGCGAATAGTGCCCCTCCTTGCGGCAGTTGAAGCAGATGACCGGCCTCCCTTGGCGATCCTTCAAGATCGGGGCCTTGGTGGCTGGCGTCAGCTGAGCGGCCAGAGCTGGTGGGGCAGGGCGAGGATGCCCGGCGTTGGATCCACTGGCGGCGTGAGGTGGCCTGTAGGCGAGCTGAGGATGGTAGGCGGGCGCTGGTGGCGGAGGGACGAAGCGGGGCCTCTGAGAGTTCTCCTGCTGATGCTTGAAGGCGATCATCTTCCTCTTCTTGAGGTCCAACCTGTTCTGCTCAGTCTCTTGGATGAGCGCTTTATTGACTAGCCGTTGGAAGTCGGTGTAGTCGGTGGCGACGAGTTGGATGGACAGCTCATCCTTGAGTCCTCGGAGGAACTTGGCTTGGCGGAGGGCGTCAGTCCGCACCTCTTCCGGTGCGGGCGAGGCGGTTGAACTCATGGAGGTACTCCATGACAGTCCGACTGCCCTAGTGCAGGTCGCGGAACTCCTGCTGTTTTACCGCGATGACACCGGCGGGGACGTGGGCGGCACGGAAGGCGATGGTGAACTCCGCCCATGTCACCACGTGGTCCTCAGGCTGGGACTTACGGTAGTTGTCCCACCATTCAGCGGCGGGACCCTGGAGCTGGTGAGTGGCGAAGGCCACTCGCTCCCGGTCGGTGCAGGGGAGGAGGTCCAGTTTCTTCCCAATGGTGCGGAGCCAATCTCCGGCCTCCATTAGGTTGGTGGTGCTCGAGAAGATGGGCGGGCGCACACGCAGAAACTCCGAGAGTTGGGGAGCGGGTGCGGGTGCTGGTGCGCGAGGGGCAGGTTCTCCATTCTGCAGACGGTCCAACTGAGCTTGTTGGTGCTGCATCTGCGTGAGGAGGGCAGTGATCAGCTGGTTCTGATTCGCCATCATTTCCGCCAAAGTAGGATGATTGGCGGATGGCGACCCAGACTGACGTGGGCCAGTCGCACCCCAGTTGGGTACAACACCCTTGGGCGCATCACGACTTCCTCCTTCTCCGTTGTTGGAGCCAGTGTTCTGGTGGTCGGCCATCTTTTGAATATACGACGTTATAAGGCAAAAAGATGATGAAGCAATAATACAATCAAAAATGTCTCATAAGGCTTAGGCATATATATAAAGTGGTAAAAATTGTTCATTACAATCAAGCTTTTATTCTACCCACAACACACTCGTTGTGGATAGCACCACATACAAAATTTTGCTTTATTTAAAATAGCGGCCTCTAACGCCTAATCGCCACCGGAGGCGGTCTCCGTGCTCTCGGAACCACGAGTACGCGGCTCCCGAGGGATGGTGGGCTCGAGAAAATTCTCGATGATGGGGTCGGAGACGAGACCGAGGCGTGGTCCAGGGGCGCTGGCGGTAGACGGTCCGGTGGTGGAGGGGTGAGGTGGGATCCACTTGGGGCGAGGGACGGGCTCACGGATGGGATTCCTCTTCCTAGGAAGGAGAGGAACCATCTCGGCGATGTCCTTCTGCAGCTGCATGATCTTGCGCTGCAGCTCGCCGTTCTGCTGGATCAAGTTCTTCGTCTCTTCACGAAGAAACTCAACCGCCTCATGGTGCTCATCGGCGTCGAGCACCGCCTCAGTCTGGAGGTCGTCCATAGCCTGTAGAAGATGCAACTGCCGGGCCATGACCGGATCACGCACGGAGTGAACTCCGAGGTAGATGCTACGGTAGGCGCCGGGAGTGCGTTTCGGCACAAGCCGAAAAGATGAGTTATGAAGACGATCATCGTAGATCATCCTCAGCTCCATAAGGGCCTGGAGAGCGACTCACTGGCACGTGACATCGAACGTCGGGCCTCCAAGTGCGGTGGTGTAGGATGGCAGATGCTCTCCGGAGCCGTGGACGGTGAGGGAGACGTCGCAGGGTCCGGCAAACTCCTCCAAGTACACTCCTTGGAATTCAGGCTCGAAGAGGAACCCGAGGAAGGTGAGCATCATGCGGAGCTCCCTGACGAAGCCCTCAAAGTGACGACAGTAGCTGTGGACTTGGTAGACAGGCATCTACAAAACAGCAAGTTGAAGAAAAAGTGAGGGGAGGAACAAAGTTTATAAAGTAGGTTTTTGAGAAATTTTCAGCAGCTATTGGCTAGGCGGGTCTATTTGGCTTCCTACAGTCAAGTCGGCTCTGATACCATCTTGTAGCGCCCCGATTTATTGAATCGGAACATTATTGAATTTCCATAGAAAAACAATAATACAAGAGGTTCATCATGCGACAATCGTACATACGACAGTATTCATGGTGCGCAGACCATGTTTATTACATATAGTTTAATAAAAACGATAAAAATAATTAAAAGCATGACGAACGCCTTCTTTAGGATCTTTCTTCTTGACTGGGTCGCTACTCCAGACTGTCTTCATAGTAGGCATCCTCTGTGGGGTCCAACGGGTATGAGTACAAAAAGTACTCAACAAGCCACCGCAAATGCAAGTAATAATGCAGGATAATAAACAAGGAAGGTTAATGGCTAACATTGCGGAAAAGTACATTTTTCAGTTATTGCATTTAGTGTAGTCAAATTTAATCATGCGGAAAAGTAAACATGAGCATCAACAACATCATCTAACTCGAGGAGTACGTTTTACCTCCTCGCACAACAGTCCTTACATGTCAACCATCATGCACATACATATTCAAAGTAATCTAACTGTGGGATGTCACGCAACCCGCCCTTGACCGTGGGCTCGGCTTTTCGAAAAGATTTAAGACTCTAATCAGAGATGTACTACTGTACCCACAAGGCACACACTCATCCCAGACGAGATGACCCATACCACGGGAACTCATGCCAAAACCTCGGCATGAAATGCTCCAAGCGATAACCACCCGCTCTAGGTTTCGCCGGCGCGCCGGGCCACATCCCGGCTAACGTCGCACCCCCTTTTGCACCACATTGGTACAAGCCACCCGCAGGTGCTGCTTGACCCATCTCCAAATGGTAGCCTCGGTTTGGAACACTCCATACCTTAGTTAGGACTTACCCATTATACTTGTGGTTAGTACGGAAGTGTATTGCAACGGATCCCTCAGACCGGTCCTTATAGTGCCCCGGGTGCTACCGACCAATGCCCTAGCTTGCACCCGGAAACCACCATGCATACACTCACAACCATAACTCATCACCAACAGAATTCCAAGGATGAGAAGTAACGGGGATCATATAGTAGAACCATTTTGCTACGACTCATTTTTATCCTATAGCGATTGTGTCAATACGTTGGACACTAGCTAATATCATTAATCATATGGTGACAAGGAAGTTAGGCGAGATAGCATGGCTTGGGTTGCACATCAAGGTCGGGGGATCCTAAATAAATATATTGTAAGGGTTCATTTGACTAATGCATGTATAACCTATGTGTTTTAGCGATAGTTTAATAAAGCATGGGTTCAATATGCTCAAAAGATTGGTTTGGTGACTTGCCTTGTTCAGCGAAGGGTGAGGGAGGAACTTCTGGAAAATATTCCGGCTCCTCGACGGCGTCGTAGTCTTTCCAATATAAATAAAATGAAATAAATACAACATTCGATTTAAACAATCTAAAACCACACAACAAGCATATAGGTTTTGGTTGATTTGGTTTGAAGAAAGCAAGTTGCTATGTTTCTGAAACTTATTTCATAAATAATTTAAAATGAACCATAATGAAATATTGTCCTACAAAAAAGGGGTTTTAATTGTGAATAATCCCATTTTAAGTTTTCTAATTAATTTAAAATGAATGGTTCAAAGAAAACTTAGTGGTTTCATCATTTTTAACAGGGAAATAAATAAATATAAGCTTCGCTGGAATTTAAATAATTAAATTTATATTTTTACCCTAAGGGTATTTGAATGCTCTTTTAAATAAACATGAAAAAGTCTAAGGTAACATACTGTTTTTATTGAACTAAAGTGTAGAGAATAAAATTATAAAATTTCTGGAATTGAAATGACAATTTTTAGAGTTCAAACGTGCCAAATATGAATTTTACAAGTTCAAAACAGTTTCTGGAATTTATTTTAAATTTAAATCCCCCCGGGTCCACGGTGAGCCAGGCCCACGGTGAACCCGCGCACTGTGCGTGTGGCAAAGTTAGTGGGTCGGATGCGTTGGATCTTAGATTATTCTCTCTATCACTTTTCGGCGTTACCGCTGAATTTCGCTCAGACTTGGGCCTAGTTGGAACAGAAGTTCCACGATTACTTTTATATTGGGGAAACCAAGCTCAGACTTTCACACTTGACATCGGTTAGACATAAGGCTAACGAGAGTGTCTTAAGTACGTTAAGCGTTTTAGGGACACTAGAAACCGATGTTTTACTTTGAATATTTCTGATAGAGACTTGGCCGACCTAGCCTTTAACGGTTTGCACTCCTAACTTAAAGAGAAACTAGATGGTCATAATTTATTTGATGTCAGTCAGGTGTTGTAGAAAGCTCTGGTTCAAGAAAGCCAAGTCTCTATGGGCAGTGGAGCCCCCACTTCCTCCACCATACCATTGGATAGTGGCACCGTGGCCTCCGAGCTATGTTCCACCACCGGAGTACCCTACTCTGTACTTCATCGCTCCCTTCGTGCCTTCAGAGTTTTATGATTGGCAAATGCAAGTTTGCACGGCGAAGGACAACATTTTTAGCCGTCTATCCATAGTACCACAGGGGCGACCCCCTCAGAACGAAGCAAGGGAAGGTGGTCACGAAGGCGTAATAGAGAGAGGCTCTGAATCCATCATCGTCAAGGTGGGGTCTCAGGAAGTCCCAATCCAGGAGAAATCCCCTCCGGAGTGCGATGGAGGTAAGTTCCCGAAGCCTGCTGAAGGGAGCTCTGCTGGTCTGACCACTGCCTCTGGTCTGATCCGACCGCCTCCTCCACCGAGGGATGACCGGCCTACCTCGGCCGGTTCGACCACCTCGTTCCAGGACTCCGACACACATCAGTCAGACCAGCCCGCCGAGGCCGGTCCGACCAACAGCACATAGAAAGAAGGCTCCGTTAGGCGTCAAAACGCCGAGGCCGACCCAAGCAACCCCTGTTCAGCCAAATTCTACAGGAACAAGTTTGTGGCACCCGACACCAAGCCACAGCGTTCATGGGCACCCCCGGGCATGTCCAAATCGCAGAAGAGGTGGCTACAACGCCATCGAGCCTAGGAGATGTGCGAGAAAAGTGTCGAGGACAAGTGGGACACCATTTTTGAGGAGATCCATCCCTGACCAGCGACAAAGCAAGTTTGGAAGCCAAAGCCGGTTACCGTAAACAACCCGGATCCCACTCCAAGAGACGATGAGGACGATTTGATGGACGACGACTACACACCCATCTCAGAGGGGCTACCTCCTCAGCCGATGGACGTAAATGTTGTCATGCTTCCCGCTGAGTTTGCTCTTCCACAAGACAAGGTCGAGATCACTCAGTTGAGCCTCGGCCCACGGGAGGCCATTTTCGAGAAGCCCGAGGATACGGTTCGCCACCTAAAGCCTCTCTACGTCAAGGGGCACATCGACGGGAAGCCGATCTCGAGGATACTTGTAGATGGAGGTGCCACCGTCAACTTGATGTCGTACTCTCTATTAAATAAGCTCGACAAGAGTGAAGACGACTTGATGAGGACTAACTTGGCGCTCAACGGCTTCAATGTCGAAAGATGTGAGGCCAAGGGCATACTTTCTTCGGAGATAACGGTGGGCAACAAGATGTTGCCGATGACGTTCTTTGTCGTCGATGTGCAAGGTAACTACAGTGTATTACTTGGGCGCGATTGGATTCATGCCAATTGCTGCATTCCTTCTACTCTGCACCAGTGCTTGATTCAGTGGGACGGCGATGATGTAGAGGTCGTACCAACTGAACCTCGACCCAGGTTGCTTTGGCCGATGTGTCTATCGACGTCGTCCACGACAAAGTAGAATGTTTGTCAGGGAGAGATCTCTCAGACAATGACTTTGTTAGCGTGTCTGAGGGGTGTTTTGTTCCAGTATCTATAAAGCCGGCTGGTGTTGCTCGGCTGCCTCTAAATTAGTAATCATGACTAGTGTAAGTAGTCTTGATTGGCTAAAGTCTCATGTAGAGCAATATCGGTCTTCTAAAGACGGTATTACCGAATCCATTGAAGATTTTAGTGAAGTAGAAAAGTCAGGTCAAGGTTTTGTGTCGACTAACCCTCTAGAAGAGGTCGATATAGGCGATGGTAGTATTCCAAGGCCGACTTTTGTAAATAAAAATTTGTAGGCTGATGAAAAGGCCAAAGTAATAAAGTTGCTTTGGTCGTATGTCGATTGTTTCGCATGGGAGTACAATGAGATGCTCGGACTAAGCCACGATCTCGTGGAGCATCGACTGTCTATCAAACCTGGGTTTAGGCCTTATAAATAGCCCCTCGTCACTTTAATTCGTCCGTATACGACCGACTTAAAGAGGAGATATAACGACTACTCAAGGTTGAGTTTATTAGTCCATGCAGGTACGCTGAATGGGTTGCTAGCATCATGCCTTTTGAAAAGCAAGGGAGTGGCAAGAATTGTGTATGCATTGATTTCAGGGACTTGAACAAGGCCACTCCGAAGGATGAGTACCCCATGCCGATAGCTGACATGTTGATCAACGATGCTTCAGGACATAAGGTACTAAGTTTTCTTGATGGCAACACTGGTTATAATCAAATCTTTATGGCCTAAGAGGACGTCTATAAGACAACATTTCGATGCCCTAGTTTTGTCGGTTTGTTTGAGTGGGTTGTGATGACTTTTGGTTTAAAGAATGCTGGCACTACATATCAACATGCTATGAACTTAATCTTTCACAACTTGCTAGGAGTTATGCTAGAAGTAAACATAGACAATGTTGCAGTCAAATCGAATGCTATGGGAAACCATTTAGCTGATTTGAGAGTTGCTTTTGATAGAATACGTAAAAATTAACCCGCTCAAGTGTGTTTCGGCGTGTTAGCGGGCAAGTTCTTAGGATTCATGATTCATGAAAGAGGTATTTAGATTGATCCTAAGAGGCTTGAGAAGATTAAGAACTGTGAAGCACTGACATGCAAGAGAGATGTGCAGAAGTTACTAGGCAAGGTGAATTATTTATGTCGCTTCATATCTAACTTGTCTGGCAAGATCGATGCTTTTGTCCCCATACTTCAGCTAAACAATGAAGCTGAATTCACTTGGGGGCAAGTCAGCAATGTGCTTTTGAGAAAATTAAAGAGTGCTTGTCATCACCACCTGTGGTAAGAGCACCGAAAGCCAAGATTATGTCTCAGCTATACATTGTTGCAGCAGATAGCATGATAGGAGTTGTGTTAACTCAAGAGGTGGAGAGAAATGAATACATCATCACATTCTTGAGTCACCGCCTATTTGATGCCGAGACGAGGTACATGTTCTTAGAGCGCTTATGTTTATCACTTTATTATGCATGTACCAAACTTCGCCACTATCTTTTATCTGGCACATGTATTGTTACTTGTCAAACTGATGTTATAAAATAAAGTTGCAAAATCCGATTCTGAGTGAGAGGATCGGAAAGTGGGCTTACGCTTTAATTGAGTACGATTTGGTTTATGAACCCTTGTAATCTATGAAAGGCCAAGTCATTGCAAATTTTATAGTTGATCACCAGTTAAATGTAAATTGGAGTAGTGATACTGCTTTGATTGAGGTGGTGCCAAGGAAACTTTACTTTGATGGTTAGGCTTGCAAGAATGGCCAAGGTGTTGGAGTTGTGCTCATATCACCTAGTGGTATGAGTTTCGACACCTCGAGCCAGTTAGAATGTCCTTGTACCAATAATCAAGCCGAATATGAAGCTTTAATGTTAGGACTTGAATTGTTAAGCTCCATGAGTGTTACATATATTCATGCATATGGTGATTCTTTGTTAGCTAAACTTTCTCAATGCTTCAATGGTTTTTAAATAGTTACTTGGATAAGTGTCTAGACATAATTGCTGCTTTTGATGACTTTGAAATCTCTCACGTGTCTAGAGAAGCCAATTCAATTGCAAATGAGTTGGCTCAGCAAGCATCTAGCTATCAGATTAAAAAAGTTGATTTTTATACAAGAGAAGCCGATGCTTGAAATTTATGTGTCAACCCAACCCGGGGCTTCGATCGGACCTGCTACACACTGGACACCTCGTGCCAGAGCCCTTTGCTCGCCGGAGGCTGCTATGTGCCGGACCCCTCACATATAGTCCCTCATCTACCAGAGGACTCTGTGCACTAGATCCCTCGCACCGAAGTCTTCCACGCGCCGGAGGTCCTTGCGCATTGGACCCCTCCGTCGGAAGCCTTCAGTCTGATCGGCTCAACGTGGCCATCCTGACCAACCTTCGCTAGAAACAGATAGGGTTCGGGGGGCAGATTAAAATTTGTGAATTAAACGCCACTTTGGATAAAGATTTGATGAATTCTTTAGGAAACCAAATGGATGATTGGAGGACATCAATCATCCCATACTTAACGGATCCTAGTATAAGGGTTGATCAGAAGGTTCACCGTCAAGCATTTAAATTCTATTGCTTGATGGAATATTGTATCGTAGAACTATTGATGGGGTACTTTTAAAGTGCTTGGATGCCGATCAATATAACGTTGTTGTAGAAGAAGTACATGAAGGTCTTTGTGTTACTCATCAATTGGCCTAGAAAATGAGTTGGATGCTCAAAAGAGCGGGTCTTTATTGGCCGACTATGACTAAGGATTGTTTTAAATATTATAGAGGATGGGAAGCTTGTAAAAGGTTTGGTAATATTCAGCTTGCACCTGCATCTTTACTTAATCCTTTTATCAAACCATGATCGTTCCGAGGTTGGGCCTTGGACTTCATCGGCCAAATTTATCCTTCCTCTTCATAGGGGCATTAGTTCGTGTTGATGGCTACAGATTACTTCACCATGTGGACCGAGGTCGTGCCTCTCAAGAATATGACGCAAAATGAGGTAGTTGATTTTATCTTGAAACACATTATATATAGATTTGATATTCCTCAAACTCTTATTACATATCAGGATGCTTCATTTGTTTCTAGAGAAGTACATGATTTTGCCGAATCTTATGGTATAAAGTTGATAAACTCTTCACCATACTATGCCTAGGCCAATGGTCAGGCCGACTCTAGTAATAAAACCATGATTAAGCTTATTAAGAAAAAGATTGAAGAGTTTCCTAGAAGGTGGCATGAAGTGCTTTCTGAGGCATTATGGGCATGTAGAGTTGCAAAACATGTCACCACCAAACTAAGTCCATATGAGTTGGTGTATGGACAAGAAGCCCTTTTACCCGTAGAGGTGAATCCTGGCTCGTTGAGGTTGCTTAAGAAAGATGGCTTATCGATCGTTGAGTATGAAACCCTTTTGAAGGATAATTTGGAAGAGGTGACTGATAAAATACTAAGAGCTCTAGAGGCAATAGAAAGAGATAAGAGGAGAGTAGCTAGGGCCTACAACAAAAGAGTAAAAGTAAAATCGTTTCAAGTTGGTGACTTGGTTTGGAATACAATTTTACCTTTAGGCAATAAAAACCCAAAATTTGGTAAATGGTCACCTATTTGGGAAGGTCCTTTTAGAGTTGTTGAAATCGCTCTAGGTAATACATATTTGTTAGAGTCTCTTCAAGGAGAGCGATTTCGTAGAGCTTTGAATGGTAGGTATTTAAAAAAGTACTTCCCAAGTGTGTGGCAAAACGCTAGAAGTGTTGAAAGGCCGATATGAAGCATATTATGCTTAGCCTGTTGTGCTTTTAGTTCACCAAGTAGAGGCGGGGGTATGTGTTGATAGAGTAAAATGACATTAATGGTCGAAATTATCAAAAACTCAATTTTGGTAATTTGGAGCAAAAATATGCATTTCCTTCCACATTGGGTTTCAGTTGCCCCTTCGGTGGTCTGCTCCACAGGCCAGCTTCAGCCCGAAGGGTCCCTTTGGTGGCTTGCTTCGCAGGCAGGCTTTGGCCCGACGGGCCTACTTCAGCAGGCCTACCAAAGGCCCACTTTGGGTAGGCCTGGGTCCAAATCTGTTGATAGGTTTCAGGTCGTTTTGATCTCTAATCAAATCTTAAATGTTTTTAGCCAAATCCTGATCAGATTAGAGTTATAGATATAGCTAGGAACGTCAAGACTAGCCCCTATAAATATAGGGGTGAGGCCGATTCAAAGCTATCTCCACAGATCAACACAAAACCCTAGTTTTGAATCTTACTTTTATTTCAATTTGTCTTCCTTGCCCTAGGAGTAGTTCTAAATTACATCTTTGTGAGTTTGCGTTGTAAACTCTCCGTGCATCACGTCAAAACCGTGGTAAGCCTTGTTGATTCGCCTATGAATCACTCATTTAATCTACGTAACAGATTGAAATTGTTTCTATAGGTTTTATTTGGATATACTTGATAATTCAGTCTTCAGGCCAAATTGGCATTTGATTTTAGTGTTTTTGCAGAATTTACACTCATATTTTCTTCGCTAAGAGTTTTTTCTTCAATCTGATACCCGGAAAGTGATCTTCGGAGCTAAGAGGTTCATTTCGGAGGCTATCAGACTTACTCCCGGTAGGTCTTCGGCTCGACAATACCGTGCCGGATACCTCTGACATGTCTTAGGCTCGACAATACCGTGCCAGATTCGTCACACTCTTGTCGGTCTGAGTATCTTCGCATGATAGAGTTTCTTTGCGTGGGATCTACTTCGTATCGGGGTTGCTTCGCGCCGGAGCTACGTTGAGCTAGACTCTTCGCGTCAACCTGCGTTGCACCAAAGTCTTCGCACCGGGCCTCGTCACGGCAGAGTTTTCGTTCTTAGCCCCATCGTTTGGTGACAATTTTGCATCAAACGGTTTGATCGGAGCCCATCTTCGATCTAATCAGTTTAAATGCCAAAGGCTACTTCAGCGCACTGTTCACACTAGACGCCGAAGGCCCCCTTCAGTGGCCCCCTCTGTAACGCCCAGATTTAATAAATCCGGACCTTTATTGAAATTCCATAGAAAATCAATAAACCAAGACGTTCATCATGCGACCACATACAATACAAGCAATCATTTACGGTTCGTAGACCGTATTAGTACAAAAGTGAATAAAGGTGAAGAAAAACTAATAAAACAAAGGTCCTAGATGAACGCCTCCTTCTAGTCTCGCCTTGACTGGGTCACTAGTCCAGACCTTCATCCTCCTCGTAGTAGCAGGCTCTGGTGGTGTAAGTCAATGGGGGTGAGTACAAACGTACTCAGCAAGCCACCAGATGCAAATATAATGCAGATTAATAACAAGGGAGATAGTGACTAATTTTGCGGAAGAGCATAATTTGTAAAGCAATTAAATGTGATCAATTTATTAGTACTGAAATGTAAACATGTGTATGCATAATCATCTTCTAACTCGAGGGGTAAAGTCAGCCCACCCTCGCTCAACAGTCCTTACATGCCATGAATAACTCAACCATTCAAACAATTGTAAACTAACTGCGAGAAGTCACACAACCCGCCCTTGACCGTGGGCTCGACTTTTTGAAAAGATTAAATACTCTGATCAGAGGTGTACCACTGTACCCACAAGGCACACACTCATCCCTTACACCAAAGTGTAACGAGATGACCCATACCACGGGAACTCGTGCCAAAACCTTCCATATGGATCTCCTTGACCCGACAGCACCCTCTTATGGGTTTCATATGGTGCCCCGACGCATCGAGCCAACACCATACCCCCCTTGAGCCACGTCGGTACAAGTCACCCGCAGGTTGCCCCTTGCCCCCTCCACTATGGTGCATCGAGTCGGATTGTTCCATACTTTCAGTTAGGACTTACCCATTAGACTTGTGGTTAGTACGGAAGTGCTTTGCAATAGATCCCGCAGACTGGTCCTTATAGTGCCCCGGGTACGACCAACCAATGCCCTAGCTTGCACCTGGAACCCACCATACTTATAACATAGCCAACTCCAACAGAGTCCAGAGACGAGAATAACGGGGAAATACATATAGTAGAATCCATATATCTACGACTCATTCTTTTATCCTATAGCAGTTGTGTCGGTACATTGGACACTAACTAATATAATATTGTAGAGTGACAAGGAGAGTAGGCTCAATAACCATGGCTTGGGTTTGCACACAAGGATGGGGATCTAATAAATATAATATGTAGGGCTTGAGATTTGACTAATGCAATATTATCCTATGAGTTATAGCAATAATTTATTAAAACATGGGCTCAATGATGATCAAAATGGGGGTTGTGACATGCCTTGCTTAGCAAAGGGTGAAGGTTGAACCTCGGGGTAAAACTCCGGCTCCTCGACAATCTCGTAGTCTTCTTGATACGGAAAAAGTAAACATACATTTCATAAACAAACCAAATATCACAAAACAATAAGCATACAAGTATTAGGGGTTTTAATAAATCTTTATTATTCTGAAGTTATGTTGAAAGTCATTTAAAGATTAAATCTTAAAGTTTTTCTTAATTTATTTTATGTGTTAACAATTTATCCCTAAGGGGTTTTTATTTGTTTAATTAATAAGAATATTTTGGGCAACAGGGACATACTATTTTTATGGCATTAATGTGTAGAGAATAAACTTCTGAATTTAACAAAATTTGAATGGTGAAATTTGGAGTTAAAATGAGCAAGTTATGAATTTTCAAAGTTTAAATCAATTTCTGAATTTTATTTTAAACAGAAAATAGATCCTGGTCCACGGTGAGCCAGGCCCACGGTGAACCAGGTTACTATGCGCGTGGACCGGATCAACCAGGACCATTGGATCTTGATCTGGCGATCAGGCGCGAGGCGAGCGGGGTTAAGTGGCATTGGACGGCCCACAGCGCTCGGTACCGGTTTGACCGGATGGATGGCCTGGATTAAACCTGGGTGGGTTATAATCCTGGCCATCCATCATAGATCGAATGGCCGAGGGTGTGTCCGGCATGGCACACGTCGCCGAGGGTAAGTTACCCTCTTCTCCGGCGACGGTAGCGCTCGGGTGCGGCGGCGACGGCACAGGCGAGTGGGGCTAGGCCCAAGATTCCGGCTGAAATGGAAAGAGGAGAGAAAGGGGGTTCCAACCGTACTTGCGGCGGTGACGGAGGGCGTTCGACGGTGAGGGTAGATGTCGAAGGGTTCTCGAGTACTGTAACACCCCAAATTTTCAAAACAATAAAAATAGTATTAAATTCAATTTCTTGGAATTATTATTTCAGAAAATACTTTTAATACTCTTTTATACCCTTTTGAACTACAACATGGAGTAGATGACCAAATCAGGAGGTGAAACTTTTTGTATATGATCCTAAGACCAAAATATAATTTTGAGAATTTTTATAAATTTTTACCAGCCTTGGAAGTAGCCCTAATATTTTAACCCATTTTCTGGAATTATTTTTATTCAGAAAAGTATTAGAACAGTATTGGGCTCCCCTCCCTCCCTTCTC
This sequence comes from Zizania palustris, assembly GCA_019279435.1. Classification (NCBI taxonomy): domain Eukaryota; kingdom Viridiplantae; phylum Streptophyta; class Magnoliopsida; order Poales; family Poaceae; genus Zizania; species Zizania palustris. Next base: position 38,963,998 of record JAAALK010000290.1, read on the forward strand.
TCTCTCCCGGCCGGCCCAGCCCACTCCACCCGCGCCCCTCAGACTGACAACCCGGTCCCACCTGTCGGCGCCGAATCCCTCCCCTCGCGCGCGAACCCGACACCCCGGCCCCACTCGTCAGACGCCACCCCCGCCCGCTCGCGCTCACTGGCCAGTGGCCCCCGCCTGTCAGTTTCGTCTTCAACCCCGCGCCGGCCCCCCCCCTAATCCCGCCGGCGAAGACTTCGCCTCGGATCCCCTCGCCGGCTCCCCCTCCCGTTAAACCGACGCCGGTTAATAACTCCCCGAGGTCCCCCGCCCATTTAAACCCTTAAAGGCACGCGTTTAAGCCCCCGGGAACACAGCTCCATGCATGGCCGCGCCCTCGCCGGCGACTTCAATTTCCCCCTCGGCTTTCCTTGCATGTGAGCCCCCTCCGACGCCCTATTTAACCCCCGGCCCCCGCCGCGTCCGACCCCCACGCCCACTCGCTTTGAGAACGAACGTAGCGCCCTCCCTTCGCCGTTGAACAATTTCCCCCTGCTTCGCCTCCGGCCGCCCCTCGCCGTCGCCTCAGACCACCCCGGCCCGCGCCTCCGCCACCGTCGTGACCGCAAGGACGTCCCCTACCTCGGCCACGTCTCCGCTGGTCAAGCAGATCGCCGGAACACCGTCGCCGTCGAGTACCCGAGGAGCCTTCCGCGTCTACCCTCGTCGCCGGCCACGCCCCTCCGTCCCCGGACCGCCGCCAAGGTACCATCGTGACCGCTGTAGTCCCCTCCTTCCATTTTTGGACTTAGCTAGGGCCACCGTCGCTCGCCGTGGCCGCTGGCCCGCTCGCCGTCGTCGGAGAAGACGACCGGCACGGGTCGAGTACCCGTGCCGTGTCGGATTCGATCCACGCCGCGCGATCCAGGTCTAACGGCCCGGATTTAATCCCTCGTGCGATTTAATCGGCGCCGTCGGATCTGAGTGAAGCGGTACGTTTTAATCTCGTGCGTCCATCTGTATTTAAAACCCGCGTTTAATCCTGTGCGTCCACGTGGTACCGATTCGCACGTTTTAATCCTGGCCGTCCATCACGACTTACGCGTCCCGCCTCGCCCTCGCGCGTCGGATCTGGATCCGACGGTCCAGATCGAGCCGGCGCACGCGCACAGTGCGCGGGTTCACCGTGGGCCTGGCTCACCGTGGACCCGAGGGGTTTAAAATTTGAAAATAAATTCCAGAAATGCTTTTAAACTTGTAAAATTCATATCTAATGCATTTGAACTCTAAAAATTACCATTCCAATTTTAGAAAATTCATAAAATTATTCTCTACATGTTTAGGCAATAAAAACAGTAGGTTTATTTGGACATTTTCATGTTTATTCAAATAATTATTCAAAAGCCTTTAGGATTAAAATATGGATTTAAATATTTAAACTTCAGAAAATTTATATAATTATTCCTTTCTGTTTAAACACTAGAACCACTGAGTTTTCTATGAATCATTTATATTAAATTGATTAGAAAACTTAATGTAGTATTATACACACTTAAAAACCCTTCATGAAAGACAATAATTCATTTAAATTCATTTTAAATTGATGGAGAAATAAATTTCAGAACTTTAACCCTTGAAGTTATTTTATTTATAATCAAACCAACTTAAACTTACGTGTTTATAATGTAATGTTATACTGTTTGATTGGATGTTGTGTTCTTTTTATTTTACTTTATATTAAAAAGACTACGACGTCGCCGAGGAGCCGGAGTACTTCCCCGAAGTCCCTCCCTCTCCTTTTGCTGAACAAGGCAAGTCACCAAACAATTCTTTTGAGCATATTGAACCCATGTCTGAATTGACTATCGCTAAAACACATAGGTTATGTATATGCATTAGTCAAATGAACCCTTACATTATATTTATTTAGGATCCCCCGACCTTGATGTGCAACCCAAGCCATGCTATCTCGCCTAACCTCCTTGTCACCATATGATCAATGATATTAGCTAGTGTCCAATGTATTGGCACGGCCGCTATAGGATAAAAATGAGTCGTAGTGAAATGGTTCTGTTATATGATCCCGTTACTTCTTATCCTTGGAAATTCTGTTGGTGATGAGTCATGGTTGTGAGTGTATGCATGGTGGGTTCCGGGTGCAAGCTAGGGCATTGGTCAGTCGCACCCGGGGCACTATAAGGACCGGTCTGAGGGATCCGTTGCAATGCACTTACGTACTAACCACAAGTCTAGTGGGTAAGTCCTAACTAAGGTATGGGTTGTTCCAAACCGAGGCCACCACTTGGAGATGGGTCAAGTTGCACCTGCGGGTGACTTGTACCAATGTGGCGCAAAAGGGGGTGCGACGTTAGCCGGGATGCGGCCCGGCGCGCCGGCGAAACCTAGAGCGGGTGGTTATCGCTTGGAACATCTCATATTGAGGTTTTGGCACGAGTTCCCGTGGTATGGGTCATCTCGTTGAGATGAGTGCGTGCCTTGTGGGTACAGTAGTACATCTCTGATCAGAGTCTTAAATCTTTTCGAAAAGCCGAGCCCACGGTCAAGGGCGGGTTGCGTGACATCCCCCAGTTAGTTTACTTGAATATGGATGTGCATGTTGTTTGTCATGTAAGGACCGTTGTGCGAGGAGGTAAAACGTACTCCTCGAGTTAGTTGATGTTGATGATGCTCATGTTTACTTTCCGCATGATTAAAATATGATTACACTAAATGCCATAACTGCAACTGCTTTATTCCGCATTGTTAGCCTTTATCCTTCCTTGTTTATTATCCTGCATTATTATTTGCATTTGCGGTGGCTTGTTGAGTACTTTTTGTACTCATACCCGTTGGACCCCACAGAGGATGCTTATCTCGAAGACGGTCTGGAGTAGCGACCCAGTCAAGAAGAAAAATCCTGAAGAAGAAGTTCGTCATGCCGTTTTCTAATTATTTTACTCTACTGTTTTATTAAAACAATGTTGTAATAAATATGGTCTGCGTACCATGAATTTTACCGTATGTACGTTGTCGCATGATGAACCTCTTGTATTATTGTTTTTCTATGGAAATTCAATAATGTCTCGATTTTGTATAAATCGGGGCGTGACAAGATGGTATCAGAGCCGACTTGACTGTAGGAAGCCAAACAGACCCGCCTAGCCATTAAGCCATAGGAAATTATTTCTTGAAAATCTACTTCATAAACTTTGTTCCTCTCCTCACTTTTATTCAACTTGCTGTTTTGTAGATGCCAGTCTACCAAGTTCACAGTTACTGCCGCCACTATGAGGGCTTCGTCCGGGAGCTCCGCATGATGCTCACCTTCCTCGGGTTCCTCTTCGAACCCGAATTTCAAGGAGTCTACCCCGACGAGTTCGCCGGGCCTTGCGACGTCTCCCTCACCGTCCATGGCTCCGGAGAACATCTGCCGCCCTACACCACCGCACTTGGAGGCCCGACTTTCGACGTCGCGTGCCAACGAGTCGCCCTCCAGGCCCTCATGGAGCTGAGGATGATCTACGGCGATCGTCTTCAGAACTCATCCTTCCGGCTTGTGCCGAAGCGTACTCCCGGAGCCCACCGTAGTATCTACCTCGGAGTTCACTCCGTGCGTGATCCGGTCATGGCTCGGCAGTCGCGTCTTCTGCAGGCCATGGATGATCTCCACACCGAGGCGGTGCTCGACGCCGACGAGCACCATGAGGCGGCTGCGTTTCTTCGTGAGGAAACGAAGAACCTGATCCAGCAGAACGGCGAGCTGCAGCGCAAGATCATGGAGCTGCAGAAGGACATCGCGGAGATGGTTCCTCTTCTTCCTAGGAAGAAGAAGCCTATCCGTGAGCCCCTCCCTCGCCCCAAGAGGATCCCGCCACGACCCTCTCCCGCCAGGCCTTCCACCAGCGCCCCTACACCACGCCCCGGCCTCGTCTCCGACTCCATCATCGAGAATTTTCTCGAGCCCACCATCTCTCTGGAGCCGCGCGCTCGTGGTTCCGAGAGCACGGAGACCGCCTCCGGTGGCGAGTAGGCGTTAGGAGACGCTAGTTAAATAAGAATCAAACTTTTGTATGTGGTGCTGCCCACGACGAGTGTGTCATGGGTAGAATAAAAACTTGATTGTAACAAACAATTTATGCCACTATATATAGTTATGTGCTCGAATGATTGTATTATCGTTTCGTCATTCTTTGCTTTATCGCTTTGTATATTCAGAAGATGACCGACCACCAGAACACCGGCTCCAACAACGGAGCAGGAGGAAGCCGAGATGCGCCTGAGGGCGTTGTGCCCAACTGGGGTGCGACAGGCCCGCGCCAATCCGGGTCGCCTTCCGCCAACCACCCCACCTTGGCGGAAATGATGGCGAATCAGAATCATCTGATTACCGCCCTCCTCACCCAGATGCAGCACCAACAGGCTCAGTTGGACCGTCTGCAGAACAGTGAGCCCGCCCCTCGCGCACCAGCACCCGCGGCCGCTCCGCAACTCTCCGAGTTCTTGCGCGTGCGCCCGCCCATCTTCTCGAGCACGACCAACCCGATGGAGGCCGGAGATTGGCTCCGCACTATCGAGAAGAAGCTCGACCTCCTCCCCTGCACAGACCGGGAGCGAGTGGCCTTCGCCACCCATCAGCTCCAGGGTCGCGTCGCCGAGTGGTGGGACAACTATCGCGCGTCCCAGCCAGAGGGCCACATGGTGACTTGGGCGGAGTTCACCATCGCCTTTCGTGCCGCTCACGTCCCCGCCGGCGTCATCGCGGTCAAGCAGCAGGAGTTCCGCGACCTGCAACAAGGCAACAGGACCGTCATGGAGTACCTCCATGAGTTCAACCGCCTCGCTCGCTACGCACCGGAGGAAGTGCGCACCGACGCCCTCCGCCAAGCCAAGTTCCTCAGGGGACTTAAGGATGAGTTGTCCATCCAGCTCGTCGCCGCCGACTTCGCCGACTTCCAGCGGCTTGTCAATAAAGCGCTCATCCAAGAGACTGAGCAGAACAAGCTGGACCTCAAGAAGAGGAAGATGATCGCCTTCAAGCACCAGCAGGCGAACACTCAGAGGCCCCGCTTCGTCCCTCCGCCACCAGCGCCCGCCTACCATCCTCGGCCCGCCTACAGGCCACCTCATGCAGCCGGTGGATCCAACGCCGGGCATCCTCGCCCCGCTCCACCAGCTCCGGCCGCTCAGCCCGCACCGACCGCCAAAGCCCCGATCTTGAGGGATCGTCAAGGAAGGCCGGTTGTCTGCTTCAACTGCCGCAAGGAAGGGCACTACTCGCACCAGTGTCCTCACCCCAAGCAGAACCAAGGCGCAGCACCCCACCAGGCCGTTCGCGCCCGCGTCAACCACATCAGCGCGGAGGAAGCTCAGGAGGCTCCTGAAGTCGTACTCGGTACGTTTACTATGAATTCCGTACCGGCCGTCATATTATTTGACTCTGGAGCAACCCACTCCTTTGTCTCGGAAGATTTTGCAAAAACAAACAATCTGGACGTGCTCCCTCTACCAATTCCCATGGTGATTGCCACCCCCGGCAATAGGACCTCAGCTCGCTTCTACAGCCCTAAGGTTCAACTTGACATCCAAGGAGTGCTGTTTCGGGCCGAGCCTGTCCTCATCCAATGCACCGGACTCGACCTTATATTAGGTATGGATTGGTTGATGAAGCACAAGGGAGTGATCGACTGTGCCAACAAGTCCGTCACGGTGACCAGTCCTGAAGGCGTAACCGTCACCTTCCGGATGACCAGTCGCAAACCACTCGGAGCATCCCTTCGCTCTATAGCTCTTGAAGAGGTGCCAATAGTCAAGGAGTTTGCAGATGTTTTCCCCGAAGATCTGCCCGGAATGCCTCCCAAGCGGGACATCGAATTCAGGATCGAGCTTGTCCCGGGGACCACTCCGATCTCCAAACGCCCATACCGAATGGCCGCCAATGAACTAGCCGAAGTCAAGAGCAACATCGAAGACCTTGAGCAGAAAGGTTACATCCGACCGAGTACCTCACCCTGGGGTGCACCGGTTATATTTGCTATGAAGAAGGACAAGACCAAGAGGATGTGCGTGGACTATAGAGCCTTGAACGACGTAACCATCAAGAACAAATACCCATTGCCTCGGATCGACGACCTGTTCGACCAGCTGAAAGGATCCTCGGTGTTTTCCAAGATTGACCTCAGGTCAGGTTATCACCAGTTAAGGATCAGGGAGGAAGATATACCCAAGACTGCCTTCACCTCCCGCTATGGACTCTACGAGTACACTGTGATGTCGTTCGGACTCACGAATGCCCCGGCCTTCTTCATGAACATGATGAACAATGTATTCATGGAGTTCTTGGACAAGTTCATCGTGGTATTCATCGACGATATCCTCGTTTACTCCAAGACCAAGGAAGAACACGAGACTCACCTCCGTCTGACCCTCGGAAAGCTAAGGGAGCAGCAACTGTACGCCAAATACAGCAAGTGCAAATTTTGGTCGTCTGAGGTGAAGTTCCTCGGCCATGTTATATCTGCCGGAGGAATAGCAGTGGACCCAACCACCGTCGAAGCGGTAACCAACTGGCTACAGCCAACGACCGTGACCGAGATCCGGAGTTTTCTCGGATTGGCCGGATACTACCGCCGGTTCATCGAGAATTTTTCCAAGATCGCCAAGCCCATGACCAGACTTCTGCAGAAAGAGGTGAAGTTTGATTGGACCCCCGACTGCGAAGAAAGCTTCCAGACTCTCAAGAAGAAGCTTGTGTCAGCTCCCATTCTGACTCTGCCAGACATCCGGAAAGACTTCCACGTCTACTGTGATGCCTCTCGTCAAGGATTGGGATGCGTCTTAATGCAAGAAGGGAAGGTGATATCATACGCCTCCCGACAGCTGAGACCGCATGAGCTGAACTACCCAACCCACGACCTGGAACTAGCAGCCGTGGTTCATGCCTTGAAGATATGGAGACATTACCTTGTGGGAAATCGGTGTGAGGTCTTCACCGACCACAAGAGCCTCAAGTACATATTCACCCAACCAGATCTGAATCTCAGGCAAAGGAGATGGTTGGAACTGATCAAGGATTACGACTTGGGCATCCATTATCATCCGGGCAAAGCGAACGTGGTGGCAGACGCCCTTAGTCGAAAAGGGTACTGCAATGCCATCATGATTCAAGACCAGGCTCCTCTGCTTTATAAGGAGATGGAGAGGCTAAATCTAGGGATCACCACTCGAGAGTACCTCGCTGCCTTGGAGTCTCGGCCTGTCTTAATAGACCAGATCCGAGAGAAGCAGAAGGAAGACCCAGACATCCTGGAAATCCAACAGAACATGAGGAAGGGTAAAGCCCCCGGATTCTCCGAGGATGAGCATGGTACCATTTGGTTCGGAAACCGAGTATGCGTACCCAACATACCTGAGTTGAAGACTCTCATCCTTCAAGAAGCTCACGATACTCTTTACTCCATTCATCCCGGGAGTACGAAGATGTACCAAGACCTGAAGGAGAAATATTGGTGGGTCAGCATGAAGAGAGAAATAGCTGAGTATGTGGCCAAGTGTGACACATGCCGGCGAGTCAAGGCAGAGCATCAGAGACCTGCCGGACTGCTTCAACCCCTCAAAGTCCCTGAATGGAAGTGGGAAGAGATAGGAATGGACTTCATCACGGGACTGCCCAGGACCCAAGCTGGTCATGATTCTATCTGGGTGATCGTTGATCGACTCACCAAGGTAGCCCACTTCGTTCCGGTCAAGACAACTTACACCGTCGCCAAGTTGGCTGAGTTGTATATGACCCGGATCGTGTGCCTCCACGGAGTTCCCAGGAAGATTGTATCTGACCGCGGGAGTCAGTTTACCTCCAAGTTTTGGAAGAACCTTCAAGAGGAACTCGGCACCCGGCTGAACTTTAGCACCGCCTATCATCCACAGACCGACGGTCAAACCGAAAGGGTCAACCAGATATTGGAGGATATGCTTAGAGCTTGTGCTCTAGACTTTGGCGGAATGTGGGACAAGAACTTGCCTTATGCGGAGTTCTCCTACAACAACAGCTATCAAGCCAGCCTGCAAATGTCCCCGTTCGAAGCACTCTATGGGCGCAAGTGCAGAACGCCGTTGCTCTGGGATCAAACCGGAGAATCACAACTGTTTGGGACAGATTTATTGAGAGAAGCCGAAGAGAAAGTTAAGATTATAAGAGACCGACTGAAGGCAGCCCAATCCAGGCAAAAGAGCTACGCCGATAACCGTCGAAGAGATCTGGCCTTTGAGGAGGGCGATTATGTCTACCTCCGAGTCACTCCCCTCCGTGGCACTCAAAGGTTCAACATGAAAGGCAAACTAGCACCCCGCTACGTCGGACCTTTCCAGATCCTCCATCGACAAGGAGAAGTGGCATATCAACTTGAACTGCCTCCATCCTTGGCAGGAGTTCACGATGTGTTCCATGTCTCGCAGCTGAAGAAGTGTCTCCGTGTGCCCACCGAGCAAGCCGACCTTCAGCAGCTCAATGTCCAAGAAGACTTGACCTACATAGAGAGACCCGTCAAGATTTTGGAAACCAAGGAGAGAGTAACCAGAAGTCGCATCGTCCGCTTCTGCAAAGTCCAATGGAACAACCATCCCGCAGAAGAAGCCACTTGGGAAAAAGAAGACGAGCTGAAAGCCCAATACCCCGAGCTATTCGAGTAGCGTTCCAATCTCGAGGACGAGATTCTTGTAAGGGGATAGGTTTGTAACACCCCAAATTTTCAAAACAATAAAATAGTATTAAATTCAATTTCTTGGAATTATTATTTCAGAAAATACTTTTAATACTCTTTTATACCCTTTTGAACTACAACATGGAGTAGATGACCAAATCAGGAGGTGAAACTTTTTGTATATGATCCTAAGACCAAAATATAATTTTGAGAATTTTTATAAATTTTTACCAGCCTTGGAAGTAGCCCTAATATTTTAACCCATTTTCTGGAATTATTTTTATTCAGAAAAGTATTAGAACAGTATTGGGCTCCCCTCCCTCCCTTCTCTCTCTCCCGGCCGGCCCAGCCCACTCCACCCGCGCCCCTCAGACTGACAACCCGGTCCCACCTGTCGGCGCCGAATCCCTCCCCTCGCGCGCGAACCCGACACCCCGGCCCCACTCGTCAGACGCCACCCCCGCCCGCTCGCGCTCACTGGCCAGTGGCCCCCGCCTGTCAGTTTCGTCTTCAACCCCGCGCCGGCCCCCCCCCCTAATCCCGCCGGCGAAGACTTCGCCTCGGATCCCCTCGCCGGCTCCCCCTCCCGTTAAACCGACGCCGGTTAATAACTCCCCGAGGTCCCCCGCCCATTTAAACCCTTAAAGGCACGCGTTTAAGCCCCCGGGAACACAGCTCCATGCATGGCCGCGCCCTCGCCGGCGACTTCAATTTCCCCCTCGGCTTTCCTTGCATGTGAGCCCCCTCCGACGCCCTATTTAACCCCCGGCCCCCGCCGCGTCCGACCCCCACGCCCACTCGCTTTGAGAACGAACGTAGCGCCCTCCCTTCGCCGTTGAACAATTTCCCCCTGCTTCGCCTCCGGCCGCCCCTCGCCGTCGCCTCAGACCACCCCGGCCCGCGCCTCCGCCACCGTCGTGACCGCAAGGACGTCCCCTACCTCGGCCACGTCTCCGCTGGTCAAGCAGATCGCCGGAACACCGTCGCCGTCGAGTACCCGAGGAGCCTTCCGCGTCTACCCTCGTCGCCGGCCACGCCCCTCCGTCCCCGGACCGCCGCCAAGGTACCATCGTGACCGCTGTAGTCCCCTCCTTCCATTTTTGGACTTAGCTAGGGCCACCGTCGCTCGCCGTGGCCGCTGGCCCGCTCGCCGTCGTCGGAGAAGACGACCGGCACGGGTCGAGTACCCGTGCCGTGTCGGATTCGATCCACGCCGCGCGATCCAGATCTAACGGCCCGGATTTAATCCCTCGTGCGATTTAATCGGCGCCGTCGGATCTGAGTGAAGCGGTACGTTTTAATCTCGTGCGTCCATCTGTATTTAAAACCCGCGTTTAATCCTGTGCGTCCACGTGGTACCGATTCGCACGTTTTAATCCTGGCCGTCCATCACGACTTACGCGTCCCGCCTCGCCCTCGCGCGTCGGATCTGGATCCGACGGTCCAGATCGAGCCGGCGCACGCGCACAGTGCGCGGGTTCACCGTGGGCCTGGCTCACCGTGGACCCGAGGGGTTTAAAATTTGAAAATAAATTCCAGAAATGCTTTTAAACTTGTAAAATTCATATCTAATGCATTTGAACTCTAAAAATTACCATTCCAATTTTAGAAAATTCATAAAATTATTCTCTACATGTTTAGGCAATAAAAACAGTAGGTTTATTTGGACATTTTCATGTTTATTCAAATAATTATTCAAAAGCCTTTAGGATTAAAATATGGATTTAAATATTTAAACTTCAGAAAATTTATATAATTATTCCTTTCTGTTTAAACACTAGAACCACTGAGTTTTCTATGAATCATTTATATTAAATTGATTAGAAAACTTAATGTAGTATTATACACACTTAAAAACCCTTCATGAAAGACAATAATTCATTTAAATTCATTTTAAATTGATGGAGAAATAAATTTCAGAACTTTAACCCTTGAAGTTATTTTATTTATAATCAAACCAACTTAAACTTACGTGTTTATAATGTAATGTTATACTGTTTGATTGGATGTTGTGTTCTTTTTATTTTACTTTATATTAAAAAGACTACGACGTCGCCGAGGAGCCGGAGTACTTCCCCGAAGTCCCTCCCTCTCCTTTTGCTGAACAAGGCAAGTCACCAAACAATTCTTTTGAGCATATTGAACCCATGTCTGAATTGACTATCGCTAAAACACATAGGTTATGTATATGCATTAGTCAAATGAACCCTTACATTATATTTATTTAGGATCCCCCGACCTTGATGTGCAACCCAAGCCATGCTATCTCGCCTAACCTCCTTGTCACCATATGATCAATGATATTAGCTAGTGTCCAATGTATTGGCACGGCCGCTATAGGATAAAAATGAGTCGTAGTGAAATGGTTCTGTTATATGATCCTGTTACTTCTTATCCTTGGAAATTCTGTTGGTGATGAGTCATGGTTGTGAGTGTATGCATGGTGGGTTCCGGGTGCAAGCTAGGGCATTGGTCAGTCGCACCCGGGGCACTATAAGGACCGGTCTGAGGGATCCGTTGCAATGCACTTACGTACTAACCACAAGTCTAGTGGGTAAGTCCTAACTAAGGTATGGGTTGTTCCAAACCGAGGCCACCACTTGGAGATGGGTCAAGTTGCACCTGCGGGTGACTTGTACCAATGTGGCGCAAAAGGGGGTGCGACGTTAGCCGGGATGCGGCCCGGCGCGCCGGCGAAACCTAGAGCGGGTGGTTATCGCTTGGAACATCTCATATTGAGGTTTTGGCACGAGTTCCCGTGGTATGGGTCATCTCGTTGAGATGAGTGCGTGCCTTGTGGGTACAGTAGTACATCTCTGATCAGAGTCTTAAATCTTTTCGAAAAGCCGAGCCCACGGTCAAGGGCGGGTTGCGTGACATCCCCCAGTTAGTTTACTTGAATATGGATGTGCATGTTGTTTGTCATGTAAGGACCGTTGTGCGAGGAGGTAAAACGTACTCCTCGAGTTAGTTGATGTTGATGATGCTCATGTTTACTTTCCGCATGATTAAAATATGATTACACTAAATGCCATAACTGCAACTACTTTATTCCGCATTGTTAGCCTTTATCCTTCCTTGTTTATTATCCTGCATTATTATTTGCATTTGCGGTGGCTTGTTGAGTACTTTTTGTACTCATACCCGTTGGACCCCACAGAGGATGCTTATCTCGAAGACGGTCTGGAGTAGCGACCCAGTCAAGAAGAAAAATCCTGAAGAAGAAGTTCGTCATGCCGTTTTCTAATTATTTTACTCTACTGTTTTATTAAAACAATGTTGTAATAAATATGGTCTGCGTACCATGAATTTTACCGTATGTACGTTGTCGCATGATGAACCTCTTGTATTATTGTTTTTCTATGGAAATTCAATAATGTCTCGATTTTGTATAAATCGGGGCGTGACAAGTACTCGACGGCGGCGGCGATCCGGTGGTCCTTACGGCCAACGAGGGCGTGGCCGAGGATGAGCAGTTGATGACGGTCCCGACGGTGGTGGTGGCAAGGACAGCGGTGGTCGGAGTCGACGGTGAACGGCGGCCGGAGCCTGGAGGCGAAGCAGGGGCGAAAGCCAAGAAGGGGGTGGCGGCGCTCTGGATTGCTTCGGCTAGGGCCATAGGGGTGTGGGTGGAGTGCGGTGAGCCGAGGGGTATAAATAGGGGTCGCCGGCGATGAGGATGGAAGGCTTTTACCGAGGAAACCCAAGGTGGTTTCCTAATCTCTCCGGCGAGCTTTCCATTTGCTCGGCCAAGCGTCTATAAGCACGGATACACGTCGGCTAAAGATGGAAGGAGGTTGAGGTGGTCCAAGGAAGGGAGTCCGGGGAGAATCCGGTCGAATCGGGGCAGCCGGTGGCGAGAAATGGAATGGGGGTCACCGGTATGGAAGGGGGGATCCCCTTCCAACGAAGAAGAAGCATCCGACAGGTGGCCCCCACCTGTCGGCGGGCGAACGGAAAAGGAAGGGCTGACAGGCGGGCCCCGTCGATCAGAGAGATAGGGACGGGCGTGGGTGGCTGACTCGTGGGGCCGAGGCGGGGCGCGGGCGGGAGAGGAGGGAGGCGGCGCCGACAGGTCCGTCCCACCTATCAGTGACGCGCGGCTGGGTTGGGCTGGGCTGGAGGCGAATTGAGGGTTGAGGCCCATTAAGGATTAAAATACTTTTCTGAATTAAAATAATTCCATTAATTCATTTATTTATTTAAGAGTTGAATCACTGTTGATAAAAATTTGTAAAAATTCCTAAAATTATATCTTGGTCTCTATATTCCATCATAAATTTTCCAAGTCCAAATTTAAAGTATTCCCTTATGTTTGGCTTTATTAGGGCTCTTTTAGGGTTTCTTTAATTAAATAATTCCAGAAATTCCCTGAAAAATATATTTCCTTTATTTTATTCATTTTTAAATCTTGGTATGTTACACCCTCGCATAGTGCCCTTCGATCCAATCGGCTCCGTCTGGCCGGTTCAGTGTAATTACTTTTTCTGCAATTCGGTTAGTTGAATAATTTTGCTTTAAGATTATTTGATTGCATGGCGACTCCATTATTCCCTTAACACTATTTAAGGGTCGTCGGAACACGACGTCGACGCTGTGTTACGCCTAGGGTTGTTTCTAGGTATCCGCATACTTTTTGATCATCGGATCAGCGTCAGTGTGTTGGCATGTTTTAGTGTCAACAATACTCATGCATGATATATAAACATCAAATACAAGTTCATGCAAGACAATAAATAGAGATCAAAGATCAAATAGAAATATCATTGTAATAACAGGGAACACAAAAGGCCTTCTCAAATCTGAGTATAAGGAGTGGCGGCTGGTCCTAGAACAAAAGATGAATAGAAGGTTCTAAACCTAGGTAAAGTGTTCTGCATGTGTTGTCCAACGTGTTGCCCTAGACCTCAGCCTACCCTTTCTTTTATAGCCTACTTAGACTTATGAAGAGACTACAACACCCCTAGGGTTTACATGATTTTTGACTCACGCAATCTAGGGTGTATTAAAGGTTTCCTACTTTACACTTTATTCGAAGCTCCGTAATGCGTCAACTTTTCTGGCTTCTTTTCGACGGAGTCTCACATCACTTGACGAAGTGCCTGATTGACTCTGATTGCACGTTCTAAAACCTTGAGGTTTCTCTGCACCAAAGTCTTGACTTCGATAGTGATGGTTTTGAGTTGAAGTTGTCAAAGCCCTTGTCGCCTTTGCACCATGTCCTTGGAGTCGACCATCACGGCTTCACAGCTCCTCCAGCTCGACCACTGTCCGTTTGTGTACCCAAGCCATCATGGTCGAAGTCATGATAAGTCATCCGTACTCCGAAGTACCCCTTCAAAGTACACATTCGAAGTAGTGGCGGATCCAGGATTTTATCGATGGGTATGCTGCATCAAATTTTTTATGTATAATTTGATAAACTATTTTTCTAATTAGATAAGTACTTGTTAAATTTTCATTTGGCATTTGCGTCTACGAAAAAAAAAGAAAATATTTTTAGTTAATCAACTTTATTTTAAATCATTTCATATTAATCTGATTATGCTTCCTTGTTTACAAATTTAAAAGCTTTATTCCATTAATATATTTACTTATATCTTATATATCACTTACAAATGTTATTTTTATTAATAATTATGTTTACCTGACACATTCACAACTAATTTATTAACTTTACTCAAAATAATAAAGTATGTGCGGAGTTGATATAGATAAAAATATGTTTATAATAATTATTTAAGAATAAAAACTGAATTAAATATTGAAAGTTAAAAAATATTGCTTTTTAAAATAAAATATATTAGTTTTAAAAAATTATACCATTTATCACTTTAATTAGTAAATATGCAATTTAGAGGATTTGATCGCAAACAAGGCATCACCAACTAGCTCGATCGCAAAAAAAACACAAACTCTGTGTGCTGTGAATCGACCCTGTAACGTTACCTTCATTGCACAAGAGATCATACATTGCACGAAGAGAATCCAAATATTTTTGTGGAACTTTGACGGTATAATACATCGCCTCTGGGATCTAGGGTATGTGCGGGTCACCAGCATACCCCCTAAATTCGTCTCTGCTTCGAAGTACTTTCTTTCGGAGTACACCTTCGAAGTGCCTCTTCTCGAAGGTCTTAGTCCACCACCCTTCGAAGTACGTCCTTCCGGAGCACATCTTTGAAGTACCTCTCTGAAATGCCTCCCTCCAGAATGAACATCATCGAAGTGACTCCGCTTAGTGCACTTGTGTCTAAGACCCTCCGTCCAGAAACCCTACGAACACCCTTCAGACCACCCTTGATTTCACCTAGCTTCCTTGATCCTCCGACACCAAGTCTCCCACTAGGTCCTGATCCCTCTTTGTTGACAGCCAAGTTACATTCACCTCTTGCACATCATGAGACAAGCAAACACATGTTTCGAAGCACCCTCTGGTACATATTAAACCATTTAGTGTGTAACCCTTTGGTATGAAACCCTTCGTTGCACCCTTCGGTAAATAGCCTTCAGTGCACATGTACTCTAGTGCATAAACTCTAGAATACCAAACACTTGTTAATAGAAGAGAAAGATGTCACTCTATGAGTGGAAGATATTCCAGTAGTGTGTCATTATCCTGATGTTTTTCCTAGAGAACTTCCAAGATTACCTCCTAAGCGAGAACCATTGTTTCGTATTGAATTAGTCTCCGACACACGATCTATTTATAAAACTCCATATCAGATGGCTCCAACAGAACAAGTAGAACTTAAGAAGCAATTAGATGAGCTTCTTGTTATAGGATTTATTAGACCAAGCATGTCACATTGGATTGCTCCTATCTTATTTGTGGAAAAGAAAGATGGTATGAAGCGGCTTTGCACGAATTATTGAGCCCTCGACCAAGTGAAAATCAAAAACAAATATTCATCGTATTGAATATCTTTTTGATCAATTGAGTGGTGCTAAGATATTTTCAAAGATTGATTTATAATCAGGGTATCATAAATTACGAATACGAGCAGAGGATATTGAGAAAACAACTTTCAATATTAGATATGGACATTTTGAGTATGTAGTTATGTCCTTTGGACTAACAAATGCACATGCTGCTTTTATGGAAGCCATGAATAGGATGCTCCATGAGTATCTAGATGTGTTTGTTGTAGTTTTTATCGATGATATATTAATTTATTCCAAGTCTAAATAAGAGCATGAGATGCATCTCAGATTAAATATTGGATGCTCTTAGAAGGAATAAATTTTATTCAAAGCTAAAGAAATGTGCTTTTTGCTTGAAAGAAGTAGGTTTTCTTGGTCATGTTATTAATCAAGATGGTATTACTATGGACTCAAAGAATATAGATGCAGTGTTAGAATAGCAAAAACCATCCAATGTAACAGATATTCGTAGTTTTCTTGGGCTTGTTGGTTCCTATCAACGATTTGTACAAGGTTTTTCTATGATTGCACAACCTATGACTAGACTTACCTAAAAGAATGTTCCATTCATATGGACAGATGAGTGTGAAGCTAGTTTCCAAATTTTAAAGGATAAATTGGTGCATGCTCCTATTTTAGCTTTACTTGAAAGTGGTAAGCATTTTAGAGTATACACCAATGCTTCACAAATTGGGTTTGGTTGTTTACTAATGCGAGAAGGTCAAGTAGTTACCTATGCTTCTAGACAATTGACGACTCATGAACAAAATTATCCTACGCATGATTTAGAGTTAGTTGTAGTAGTTTTTGCTTTAAAGAGTTGGAGACTATCTCTATGGTGAATCATGTGATGTTTTTACTGATCATAAAAGTCTTAAAAATATTTTTCACTCAAAGAAATTTGAATTTGAGACAGTAGAGATAGTTAGAATTAATTAAAGATTATGATGTGACCATTCAGTATCATCTAGAAAGGGCTAATGTAGTAGTAGATGCTCTTAGCAGAATAGGTGTTCCTAAAACATCAATGTCCTTGCTTTTTGCTTTGGATCGTATGAAGATATCATTTTACTTTGTTGGTACCATACCAGATGAAACTCAAGTTCTTATTCAATATAATATACTTGAGCATGTGCATGAAGCTCAACAATATTATCGTCTTCTATAAGAAGTTCGAAAGATAATTTTGGCAAGAAAGCCAAAAAAGTTTAGTATTGATGATAATGATGTTATACATTTTAAAGGACGTATTTGTGTACCACAGAAAGCAGATGTGAAAAATGGATATACTAAGAGAAGCCCATCATACCCCTTATACAATTCATCCAGGTGAAAAGAAGATGTATCGAGACTTAAAGCAAAACTTTTGGTGGAAAAGAATGAAGGAGGATATTGCCAAATATGTTGCAGCTTGTGGTATTTGTCAACAAGTAAAAGCTAGACATAAAAGACTAGCATGATTATTGTTGCCTTTATAAATCCCAAAATAAAAGGGGAACATATTATTATGGATTTCATAATTGTATTACCTCGCTCATCCGGAGCAAAGATGTTATTTGGATTATCGTGGATAGACTTACCAAATGTGCCTATTTTATTTCAATAAAGACAACCAATATGGCACCTGAATTGGCCCCCTTGCATGTTAAGGAAAGAGTGAGATTACATGGAGTATGAAAGTCGATTATTTCTTATCGTGATTCCAAGTTTGTATCCCAATTATGGCAAAGTTTGCAGAAGGCTATGGGTACCAAACTTTCATTTAGTACAACCTTCCATCCTCAAACAGATGGTCAATTAGAACGAACTATCCAAATAGCAGAAGATATATTCCGTGCTTGTATCTTATCTTAGAAAGAAAATTTGGAGGTTAATATACCTTTGGCAGAATTTTCCTATAAAAATATCTACCAAGCTAGTATTCAAATGGCTCCTTTTGAACCATTGTATGCTCGAAAACGCGTTTATCCTTTATGTTGGAACATAGTTGGAGAAAGATCCTTGATTTTTTTCAGATCTAATTTAACAAACTTTTGAAAAGGTACATCAAATACATTAAAATTTGTTGGCTGCTCAGAGTCAAAAAAAAAGTTATGCTGATGTGCGAAGACGAAACCTAGATTTTCCAGTTGATGATGAGGTTATACTCAGAGTGGCGCCAACTAAAGGTGTGGTACAATTTGGTGCCTCTGGAAAACTTAGTCTAAGATACATTGGTCCACTTATGATCATAGCCAGAGTAGACACTTTCGCTTACCATCTTGAATTACCGAACTCGACGAATGGAATACGTAAAGTATTCCATGTTTCTTTGTTAAGAAAGTATTTGAAGGACCCTGAGTATAAAATTGACATTAAGTCTAGTATAGTGGAACAAGATTTAACTATAGAATGTCGTCCTGGGCATATATTAGAATTCTCGGAATGAGTTATGAGAAGAAGAGCTATTAAGTTTGTAAGAGTTCTATAGAAAAATCAATCCGAACGAGAGGTAACTTAGAAACTAGAGGAACACATGCGTAAGAAACATCCTGATCTCTTTGAAACTGGTGAGTCATAAGCTTTCATTTTTTTCTCATAGTGCTCGTGCAACATTCTCTCTTCCTCCTTGCTCTCACGCCCCCTCTCGATTTATTTTCTTTATTGAATCTTCACCGTCCACCACATGTTTTTATTTCTGTTGATCTCATCCATGTACTGTAGTTGTTATCTCTAATTGCTCCTTTTGTTTTGGTCCCATACGCTGTCGTATGAGGCTGTTACCATTAATCCGTTATTTGTTTCTTTGTTATTTTGTCGGCCGTCTCAATCCCTTTCTCTACTTATTCTAGAGTTTTCCAACTGCTTACTCGTTGATTTGTACAATTAATTTACTCATTTTTATTCAATACCCACCATGTGTTCGATGAAATGCTTATACGAGATTGATATGCTATTTATTTCTTTTTGGATCTAATAGAAGAAATATTTGTCACTTGCAAAGTGACATATTGTTGAAAAATATTGTTTCCTTTAAGAAAATCCAAGTTTTGTTACTATAGAGTATACCAAATAACATCGTATAAATTACATTAAGGAGTGTATAAAGAATGTTTTGATGTTGTTTGTAGTTTGGTTGTGTAATACACAATATGTGTTTATAGACGTGGTAGCACTTTCGAGCGCAATTAAACATAGTTTTATTTGTTGACACCGTTATAAAGTCAAGTAATATGTTATGTTCATATTCATGTCTTACTTCTTTCTCAAGTTAATTAAACTTGAGATGTTGCTTTTGAATTTAGTCCATTCATATTTATTTCAGCTATTTTGTTGATATCATGCTTCATCAAAGAAAACATAAGAATTGACATCAATTCATATGCATATATATGCACATATGCATTGCATAAGGTGATAAAGGTCAGTCACTACCATCATGCATGACTCGTACCGGTACATGGAGTTTCATGAGAGGCTAGTATATCTAGCACACATCTCTCAAATGGTGTTGCATCATGACATACATATATTCATGTGATGATTGAAAGATATAGAAAATTTGAGAAGTGAAAGCCAATGCCATGATAGTGAAAAGCATATTGAAGATTGTTGTTAATACAATTGGTTAATTGTAAAACAACTTGTGGATGAGTAAGATATGGTTATACTCATAATAGTTGCTTGCTAAGCTTGTCTCACTCATTTTAATTCTATTTCATGTGTATTTGCTCGGTGAATCTATCTTTTTGGGTATGTGACTTGTAGTGACACTTATCACTCCATCGTCCATAATTATAAATCAAACCATGTTTAAAATAGCCATGTTTTGTAATATGTAGTTGTGTTGTGATAAGTTGAGTTTTGAGAAGTTTGATTTTTTGTGATAAGTTATAAAATGCTTATGATTGTGTGTGGATTACATCGCAATTACAGAGGAGATATTGCCAAAATTTTTGGTTTTGGTTGTTAATTGTTGATTAGAAAGCTACGACGTTACAAAAGACCGCTTCACACTGGTCGTCGGAGGTGTCGCACTATCGCGCCGCCCCTACTAGGCCACACGTTGCCCCTACTGCCACGCATTGGAGGCCCCACTCCGTCCCGTGGTCCCGCCAACCGTGCTAGATCTAGCGCTGCCTCCCATCAATCCAAGGTTGCTCCCGCGCTAGATCTAGCGCCGTCTCGCGTTGATCCTACACCGCCGCATGCCAAATGTGTCGTGCCGCCACTACTGGGTTGTGTGGCTCCACACCGTAGCCTTGACACCCCGCGTTGGAGGTGCTGCGCCGTACAATCCAAGATCTGACACTGTCCTTCTCACCGCTTCACGAGTAAATGGGTAAACCCGTGGGTATATGACGCCCGCGAACGATGGGTGTAAGCACGAATTTTTACCCATCGGATAAACAAATAAGATATCAGTATGTAGTACCCATACCCGCCTTATGTGAGGATGAGGGTGGGTCTCATTCAGCGTGCGCGCACGAAACAGCCCACCAAGCCTAATGACCAGTCTGAGTCCTCCCATTCCCAGCCTCAATCAGGTGGAGGAATTGCACATATACCCCAAAGTTGACGTGCACTTGCTAAAATATCCTAAAGTTTGAATTCCTTGCAAATATACCCCAAAGTTATTTGCTTTGGTTGCAGATTTGCCCCACTTACTATTTTTACATGATTTCAATCGTTTTTATTTTCTCATCATCTAAATTCCTATTCTACCCTCCTGTTTGTACACCCCATTTTACTAGCTCCATCCTCCATTTGCAGACACTCCGCCATCGCCGCCCACCGCCGCCTCCGTGATCCCGACGCCGTCGCCGACCCCGTCGACATTGGGCCTGCTCGACCGTCGATGCCGCATCCGTTGGCCCACCTAGCTGCCAACCCCACCTACGCTTGCCCTTGTATGGTCCACCGACCCCATCGGTTGTGTGCCCACCGGAGCGGATGCGTGATGGGGCTGAGAGGCATTAGGAGTGGCTGAGCACGGGGGCAGGCTATGGTGGCTGCGCTGCGTTGGTCCAGTGGTGGCCACATAGGAGGTGACCGACCGCAGTGGCTGCGCACAAGGAGCGGCTACAATCACAAATTCCATTACGAAGATCGTACCATTTGTGGTTAAAGAAACACTATGGAGGGACCCCTGGCAATTGAAAAAATTAGATATTATTGTTGTTGCTTGAATTCTACAACATCAAAAATACCTTAGTGTTGCATATCGATCACTTAAAGAGAAAACCAACTTAGAAAAATAAGATGAATTTATGATGGACAGTTCTCTGTTCCCGGAACTTGGCAATCTACGATAAGTAAATAGTAAATGAAAACATTCAATGATTATCCACATACTTACAAATATTTTGTATCAATACAACAAAAAGTAAATAATATATCAACAACCTGTGATGGCGGGATGGACAGACAGTCAGTCAGCAGTGACGTCGAGCGTTTGTAAGCGAAGCGGTGTGAACAAACAGGATGGTAGGATGGAGATTTAGACGATGAGAAAATTAAAAAAATATTAAAATCACGTAAAAATGGTGAGCGGGGCAAATCTGCAATCAAACTAAAAAACTCAGTATATTTGCAAAGAATACGAACTTTGGGGTATTTTAATAACGATATGTCAATTTTGGTGTACTTGTGCAATATTCCCCAATCAGGTGAATCAACCCTAGCCTGTCTTCAACGCGTCCAGATTCCCAGCGTTTCCTTCCCTGCCGCCGCCGGAACCGCTGCCTGCCAGCGCCCGCGCGCGGCACCCGGCCGTTGCCAGCGCCGCCGCCGGTCGTTGCCCGCGCCGCCGCCGGCCGTCGCCCGCGCGCGGCCCTCGGCCACCGCGCCGCCGCCCTGGCCGTCTCCTAACGCTAGGTCTGCCCCTGCGGGAGCGGGGAATCTCCCGATGGAGGCGGCCGTTGCTTCCACTGGCTCCCGCCTGTGTTGCTCGCCTAATCCAGTAGCTAAACAGCAACGGCGGCGAAGCTCGCGAGTGAGCTTCGTTTCCCGGCCGCAACCTCGAGGTGTCTGCTGCAAGTGTTTGCCCCATTCGTATGCGCGCGGCTACGCCCCGGCGGTGGCGAAGGGTGGAGACGCTAGGAGTGTCGGGGTGGAGAGGAAGAGGCTCGCAGTGTTCGTGTCCGGCGGGGGCTCCAACTTCAGGGCGATCCACGAGGCCGCTCTGAGTGGAGTGGTGATCGGCGATGTGGTTGCACTGGTTACTGACAAGCCAGGTGATCGTGATGCTTGCTTCCTCCAGCTATTTGGATTTCCGAGGTGGGGTTTTGATGTGGTGGAATGGATTGATGCAGGCTGTGGAGGTGCGGAGCATGCGAGACATAATGGCATACCGGTTGTTGTGTTCCCGAAGTCGAAGTCGTCGCCAGAGGGGATATCTGCTGATGAGCTGTTGAATGCTCTGAGGTTAGCTGCGCTGATCTCATCTTCAGTCAGGAGTACCCCATTCTGTAGCTTTTTAGTTCATCTGTTAGGTGTTAAAGTAAGTGGATTTGCAGAAAAATAGGTTGAGAAGGGTAATTACTAACTTTCAGTCTTGTTTGCAAAATGTGCACATGATTGTGTGCTGATAAAGTTATTCTAATCCTTTTGAAGCAGCCAAATGAAAATGATTTGATAACTACTTGAAAGACTTTTAGGTTTTTTGCATATTCAATGTGTGTCATTACCTTGTTTAGTTAGAGGAACATTAGCATATCCTCTGGATGATATGCTACCATGTTAGGATTATGGTATAATGTTCCACTGTTGATATTTTTTTTCCAAAAGCCACTGCTTGTTTTACTGTGTATTTGTGGCTCTGAATGGGCAATGCAATCATATATTCTTATACAAGACTGTAAGTCTAGTGCTGAGATTATTTTTGTTGCCAACACATGCAATAGGTCTCAGGACTCTCAACATATCCTTATTTCTATGTGAATCAGGGAACTCAGGGTAGACTTCATTCTGCTTGCTGGTTACTTGAAACGTATACCGATCGAGCTAGTTCAGATGTATCCAAAATCCATATTAAATATTCACCCTTCACTACTCCCAGCATTTGGTGGCAAGGGTTATTATGGTTTGAAGGTGCATAAAGCAGTCATTGCATCAGGAGCTAGGTACTTCACAAAATCCTGAATATAAGCATAATTGGAGAATGATTGTTGTTTGTATGTTTAACTGCCAACTAATTATACACAGGTACTCAGGTCCAACTGTGCACTTTGTGGATGAGCACTATGATACTGGAAGGACTTTAGCCCAAAGGGTCGTGCCTGTGTTACCCAATGATACTCCAGAGCAATTGGCTACAAGAGTCCTTCAGGAGGTAGCATATCTTATGCCCAGTCGTGATTCATTCGATGATACATTCCCATGATTATCTTAAATCACTTAGCTGCAATTGGTGTTGTCTGTTCTATTGCTGATTTATTAACTTAATTTTCAGGAACATCAAGTTTATGTTGAGGCAGTTGCTGCCTTGTGTGAGGATCGAATTGTGTGGAGAGAAGATGGTGTCCCACTTATTAAAAGCCAAACAAACCCCAACGAGTACACTTAACTCATGGTACTACCTCAAGGATTTCTATGCAGTATGCACTACTAATGTGGATTCTTGAATGCTGGCCATTTTTCCCAAAGCATGGTGGTCACTCGTACTAATTGAGAGAAATAGCATGTCTGTTGCTTTGTTACTGAAAGAAAATATCTTGTGTGGCTCAACTCACCGATCGTCGTGTGGCTTTGCTTCAACAATGATTTGTGCCTTAGAAACTTCGATTTTTGATGGTATGACTTGCGGAAGCCTACTGGTTGCTGCATGTATAGAGTTTGGGTTTCTATTGTATCATTCAGTCTTTGGATTGCTGTAAATGGTTGAAGCCAAGTCATCAAATAGGGAAGAAAAACCTGTCAGATCACACAATTTTATCTGGTCACGAAGCTTCCAACATCTTCCATCCTTCTTTGGTCTGTAGATGTTAATATTTAGTCCAACTGAGTTTCTTCCCTATTTGATGACATGGCTTCAGCCATTTAAATGCTTCTTTTTGAAATGTTTTAAGTAGGGGATGGTGCAAATGACAGCCATTCTTCGAGAAACCTTTCGAACAGAAAGGTCCTGCCATATCTTGATTTTGTTTTAGTTATTCTATTTTGTATTGAGTTTGATATGAGGCTTGAAGCCACTAAGAGTGTTTGTTTGGTTTAGTTTTTCAAACTAGCTTTTTTATTATAAAGTTAAAAGTTGAACCAAATAAATAAATATTGTATGAAACTATTTTTTTCTAATCGAAGTAGTTTTTTACCATTACAAAGTGAAAGTTACTTATCTATAAAATTTTAGAACTTCATGAAATTTTAGAACTTCATGGTTTATGTTGTCCTATCTCTTTCACTAATCTAAATAAGCTTATTATATGTAATCGTTGTTTTGTTTTTTACGGTTAAGTTTTATGGAATCGTCTCATGTTTCAATAAAACAACTTTGTAATTTTTTGACAACTTATAATTCACATTTTTTAAATGTAGAACTTAACCACTCTAAGGTTGTCGTTTCCTGTGTTATCTCCACTCTCAATTTGTTTTAAATTCTGAGGAAGATGATGGGTGGGTGGTAACTAGTACCGTTGAGCTGTGTTTCTTATACTCACAGATTCCGATCGTGGATGCCTACATTTCAAAGTGCCTGATTAGCATGGCTACTTGTCATCGTGTTTCCCCAACCATCTGAAGCATTACCACATCAAAACAGAAAAACACCCGATGCTTACCTCTAGTTCCTAACATCTCTCAACACCAAGATAATTCACATTCCTCTGACTCATCTAATCGAATAATGAATTAAGAAGAAGCTGATTCATATTCATATGACAAATAGGTTCACTGAATTATTATTGTACGAGTATATTCAAAACTAATAATCAAGGCTTGGAACATATGCATATGCATAAATGCTAACAGCATGGGTGAATCTAATGTATAAGCCTATAAGGTATGCCACAGGACAGTAATACCTTATCTGATGTTCCAAATATCATTTTCACTTCAATGCTAAAAGTCATCATATTTAGTGAACTTGTTTAAGTGTAGGTGCTAGACGTTAATCGGGTGGTGATTTGACACTTAGTGTCTAGAGCTTTCTTAGGTGTGCCTAATTTTTTTCTCCTTTCTCTTTTCCTTCTATCCTTAAGCAACCCAAAATTACTGTTTCCCTCCTAATCCCCTCTCTTCTCTTAAGTTCACTTTTAGCTTGTGACCCGCTATCCCCTTTTCTCGTGTTTCTCCCCTCCAAACTCACCACGGTGGTAAATGGGCCCCACGTGGCACTCAGTTGTGGATCTAGGCTAAGCACGTCTTGTGTTGGTGGATCCTAGCCACATGCACCCCGCGCAATGGATTTGAGCTACTGTTTGTGAATCTATGCTGCAAACACTTTTTCTTCTTAACATAACAGAACTAACATAACAGAACTCTCAACGATAGTGGGTGATGAATAGAGCAAACCTAGGACTATCTTTTTCTCCCAAACATGCATTCCTCCCTTGATCTATTTTCTACCATTGCTCTTGATCTATTTTCATGCTTGTCCTTCCTAGGTGAGATCGTCGCCGCTATCCCTAGGCACCTAGGTGCTACGGTTAGCTGCCTATGCACTTTGCACTTGGACCACTTAGCTTGTTGACTCGAGGAAAATTGTGGTTCCCAACACCTAATGGGTGCCTAGGTGTCACCTGGTGTTGACTTTTACAACACTAGTTAGTGATGGATTTGTGTTGGTATTATTGATCTAAAATTTTAAATTTATCTTAGGTTAA
The DNA here is from genome assembly GCA_019279435.1 of Zizania palustris. Taxonomy (NCBI): domain Eukaryota; kingdom Viridiplantae; phylum Streptophyta; class Magnoliopsida; order Poales; family Poaceae; genus Zizania; species Zizania palustris. The sequence goes on from JAAALK010000290.1 coordinate 38,989,385, forward strand.
CCGTATAATTTAGGGGCCAATAGCATCACCAATAAAGTTATTAAAATCCAAGCAAGTTAGAGTAGGTTATAATTGAAATATAACATAAACTATTAATTAAGGTTTAGGTATATAAATATCTTTTCTCTATGCACTCCTCTTTAAGGACATTTTTTGGAAATATTTTATATTTTTAAGTCTTCTTTTAGTGTATCCTCTTAAATCAATTTCGGTCTTTTCTTGTATCTTCTCATATCTCATATTATTGTTGTAATTTAGGATTTCACTATGCACTAGTTCCTCCAGAGTTTTCTGTTTGATATGCCTACATCATCTCAACCCGTGTTGAATAATTTTTTCTTTAATTGGTGCTACTCTTAGCCTATCATGTATACTATCATTCTAGACTCAATCCATTCTTATGTATGTACAAATCCAATGTAACATACCCATTTCTATAACATTTACCTATGGAACATGTTGTCTTTTTGTAGGCCAATGTTCTGCACTATATAATATTATAGGTCTAATTGTTATTCTACAGAACTTGTCTTTCAGTTTTTGTGGTACCTTCTTGTTATATCACATACTCGTCATTTTATCCACATGATTTTTTTAGGAAAAACTCTAAATTTCACTCTCAAAGTATCGCTAAAGTTTGAATAACCATTTAAAGAATTTTACCGTCTGAAAAACACCCACGATATTGAAAATTAGCTCAATCTACAACTTTAAAGTGTGGTTTTACTGACGTGGCAGAACAATGGGTGGTTTTGTTGATATGGTAGCTGGCGTGACACTAGTGACATGGCAGATTAATAAAAAAGTTTGAATTACACCCTCCAACTTTTCCTAAAGTCTAAATAACCCCTGAACAAATAAAAAATATTTAAAATTTAATTTCTAATTTTTTTATAATTTTGTTTTATTTTTAGAAAATCCATAATAATGTTGAAACCTTTAAAAAATCATAAATTATTCATTTTAACTTTAAATTTGACCATTCAAATTTCATATTTTTTTTAGAAAATGTGATCTACATAATAAGAATAATTTCACACATAATATGAGTGATCTTATATATTATTTATAATTAATTGATTTGACGTGTATTTTTAAAGTCCCTAAGGAGCCCATTTTCATCATGAAAACTCTTATTTTTATTCATGTGTGGCAAAGTCAAGTCATAGAAGTCTATACTTTGATAGGGGCAATAATAAGTTTATTCATCTAAGTAATCAAGGAAACAATATATAAGATCACTCATATCGTGTGTGAATTTTTCAAGGTTTAAACACTATTATGAATTTTCAAAAAATAAAGTAGAATTATTAAAAAATTAGAAATTAATTTTTAAATATTTTTTATTTGTTCAAGGGGTTATTTAGACTTTAGGAAAAGTTGAAGGGTGTAATTCACACTTTTTCATTGATCTGCCATGTCACCAGTGCCACGTTAGCTGCCACATCAGCAAACCGCACACTGTTTTTCCACGTCACCAAAATCACCTTTCAAAGTTGTAGATCGAGCTAATTCTCAATACCACGAGTGTTTTTCACATGGTAAAATTCTTTAGGCTGTTATTCAGACTTCAGTTATGCTTTAAGGGTGTAATTCAAACTTTTTCCTTTATTTTATGGTCAATATCTTCATCAATATATCTATCTCTTCGAAAGCATCGATCTCAAATATCGAAAGACATCTTTCTTAGGCACTACTTGATCTTCTAAACTAACATCTTCCTCTTTATGTATAGTAGTGTTAAAGTTACATCTTATGTCTTTAGTTTTAATCTTGCTAAGTCTAAAACCTTTAGGCTCTATAGCATGTATCTACGGCTTACACAAACTAGCACTAGCTATACTATCATAGAAAGCATACATCAAAGATATCCTCTTATATGTCCTTGTGAACACCAATCACTAAAGTAAATAGATAAGGGTTTAAAGTTGGTCTTAACGTAGTCCTATTTTAATTGGAAAATCATCCGTAACACCATAATTTGTTCAAACACTAATCCCACCAAAGGAATTGTATAAAAACATCACTTGTTTGAACACTAGCGACAACAAATGGATTGTGTTGACACCCAAATTTGGCATTAATGGTCGAAATTGTCGAAATATCAAGTTTTGGTAATTTGGTCCAAAAATATGCCTTCTCCGGCACAGGCCAATCCAACCGGCCATAGTAGGCCGGTCCCACCGGCCATGTAGGCCCGGTCAGACCGGCCCAAGTCTAGAATTAGAGATAGAGTTTGATTTCGTGCTATTTTGATCTATAAACAAATCCTAACCACTTTTGGCCGAATCCTACTCAGTTTAGAAGTCGGGGAACATGAGACCAACCCCTATAAATAAAGGGGTGAGGCCGATTCAAAGGGTATCTCCACAGATCAACTCAAAACCCTAGTTTTGAATCGTACATTTACTTTTCAATCTACCTTTTACCCTAGCATTACTTTACTCCTAGCAGTAGATCTTTGTCAATTTGATCATCAAATTGTCCGTACTTCGCCATGCTACCGCAAGTTCTTTGTGGGTTTGATCCGAAAACCTTTCGTTTCTCCCTCGTATGGGTTTTCTATCGTTTTATCAGTTTTTATCGGTAATTCGGTCTCCTGGCCGAATTACCCCTAGTTTTCTGGTGTTTTTTCAGTGTTTCATCACCACTATCTTCTCCAAGAAGTTTGTTCGTCATCCATCCATGGCAAGACGGTTGTCGGAGCCCGGAGATCATTTCCAAGAGCTGTCGGTCCGACTAGAGGCCACCCTTCGATCCGACCGGCCCATGCCGCGCCGTCACCCGGAGCGTCGGCACGCAGCAGTCTGACCGACCGTACAAGGGGCACCCGTACCCTTCGGTCCGACCGGGCGCCAGACGTCGGTCTGACCGGCTGGGAGACCGAACCCCCCTTCGGTTGTCTCAACGACGCACTCCAGAGGGCACCCTTCGCATACCCTCGGTTGGACCGGGATTCACCCTTCGGTCTTACCGACCGAAGGCCGCAGCCCCCTTCGGCCCGTTCTCCGTATCGCTGGTCCGATCAATGGTAGAGCTCTGGTCTGACCGACGGTAGAGCTTTGGTCCGATCGGCTTCCCTTGTCCGGTTCGACCGCTAGGACCCTCGGTTGAACCGGCCCTGTCCTGGCCAGTTTGACTAGGTTTTATTATTTTTAGCTATTTTTTGACACTTCAGTTAATTGAATAATTCTAGGTTAATATTATTTGATTGTTTGGCGACTCTGTTATTCCCTTACCACTATTTAAGGGTTGTCAGAATGCGGCTTCGGTGTTGTGTTACGTTTAGGGGGTTACTCCTAAATATCTGCACGTTTTTGGATCGCTAGATCGGTGTTAGTGTGTTTGGCGCATTTTCATGTCAACACACTTTTTGGCGACTCCGCTGGGGAAATACACACCAAGTGTGATTACATCGACAACAAATACGACTACTACGACTACATCGACGGTACCTTCTACACCAACAAGCATGGCGGGGAACACAGAGGACAGCGATGACTCTGGTACCGTTGCCCTAGAGGATATCTCAGAGGAGGACCGTGCAGAACTTGAAGCCAAGGTGAAGGAACTTCGCGATCACATGCTTGCAAAATACGTCAAGATAGGTGACACATTCGTTAGGCGCGACGCGAGATCCGTCACCATAACCACGCCGACTGAGGTAAACTTCCATCCTCCCCTCTTTCCCCCGGACCTCGAACAAGAGATAGTTTCCAAGGTAAGCCAAGCTATTAACGCCGCATTAGACAAACACATGAAACATGTGGCTCCCAAAGTAGACTCTAAGATAGATGCGATGTTTAGAAGATTCAGTTTTCCCGATGCCGATTCCCCTATTATGATCGCTAGTGCTCCCCATGTTCATCGCATACGTAGTAGAATGGATGGGAGCATGAGGAGATATGTCACATCTGTAGCCTCGAATTTTATGGCCGAGGCCTCTTTGGCTCCTGTCGGTCTGACCGGACCAGGTTGGCCGGCCCAACCGAGTGAACATTGTCGATCTGACTGGCCATACTTGGTCCCACTATCACGTACTAGCCCGCAGCCCTCAGCCCTAGTGCCACCACGCCACCAATAGAGGTCAGTCTGACCACCTTCTGGGATGGTCCGACCGACTCATGCTTGATGGCCACGATCGGCCACCAAGACAATGCGACCACACCTCCGACAAACGTTGGTCTGACCGGACCCAGTTGGCTGATTTGACCAGACGAGTATAGTCGGTTCAACCGACCACAACAGGGTGGTCTGACCGACTCCCATACCACTACGGTTTTCATATCTCCACCTGCACCGATGCGTCCATTGCCCGCACCTGTTGTACCCCTAGCTACCCAACATGTGTATAGGTCTGGGCACACACCCTGTTATGCTACATCAGCTTAGAATTACTTGTCTCGCCCTACCAATAATGTTTTGGCACCCCCTGTTAGCCCTCCACGATCGGTATATCCACATACACCAGTAGCAGATGATGATACATAGTATACGCCGGTCAATGATAACAGTCCCACTGCCAGTCCTCATGGCCAATGGGACAACCCTGCTCACACTCCCGTTGTGCCCTCTTTCTTTAGGCCAATGGTGCAACAAGATAGCAATACAAGGCCTAAAAGTTTTAGGAAGAAAGTGTACACCACACTCAGGAAGTATTTATAAGTCAGGTCAAAGGATCAGATCGATCAAAAGTCGTATCCTATATATTTTGAGTATTGCAAGCTTCCCGATGGTTTCGAAATGCCGGAATTCACAAAATTCAGCGGCAATGATGTTGATACCACAAGTGACCATATAGCACGATTCTTAGTCCAGTGTGGTGAGTCGAGTAGTTGCAATGAGCATAAGGTTAGTTTGTTCTCTTTATATTTATATTTATGTGCAATTTCTTATGAATGGTTTGTCTTTGCCCGCTCATTCTATTTTTACTTGGGAAGATTTACTCCAAGAATTTCACATGCGGTTCTCTCCTAGTGAAATAGAGTGTCAGTTAGATACTTTGAGATTGGTTAAACAACAAACCAGTGAGACCATTGACTCCTACATTCAGAGGTTCGTAGAAACCAAAAGCCGATACTCTAACTTGACTACTAGCGACAAAGATTTAGCTGATCTTGCACTTGATGGTTTGCTTGTCCACGTTAGAAAAGCTATGCATGGTCAGACTTTCATGGATATTGGTCAGGTATTACGAAGCGCTCTGGCTATCGAAAGTCGAGTCGTGGACAAGGGAAAATCTAAGGATGATTTAGAAAAGAATGCCGGTGAGCGATCATCTGGCAAGAGTAAGAAATTTGATGTCTATACAACTGAATGGACTTGGACTGATGAAGGAGATCCATTCGTATGCGTTAGTTTGAAGCCAACACCTTGAAAGAGTTCAGAAGGTAAGTATACCTTTGATCTAACTAAGTGCGATAAGATATACGACTATCTTTTTGAGAAGGGACAGATCAAGGTGCGTGAAGGACAAGTCATCCCATCGGCGAAACAACTAGGAGGCTGTATGTACTGTAAGTGGCATGATTCTTATACTCATACTATTAATAAGTGTTATGTTTTCCGCCAAAAAATTCAATCGGCCATCAACGAAGGACGATTGAAGTTTGAGAATGATACTTCTCTACTTGGTATTGATTACAACGCCAAATTTTTGATTCGGCCCGATCGAGCCGAATCAAATAAAGGAAACATTTTGGTAGTTGAAAAGCCCCGGTCTGATACACATAATTTTATGAACAAAGAAAAGTCGCTTGGTGACAAGATGACTAGGCGACTGTGGCGCCCCGATTTATCGAAATCGGAACATTATTGAATTTCATAAGAAAAAAAAATAATACAAGAGGTTCATCATGCTACAATCGTACATATGACAAGTATTCATGGTGCGCAGACCATATTTATTACATCAGAATAAAAATTAAATAAGAAAATAAAAGCATGACGAACGCCCTCTTCAGGATCTTCTCTTGACTAGGTCGCTACTCCAGACCATCCTCGTAGTAGGCATCCTCTGAAGTGTGTCCAACGGGTATGAGTACAAAAAGTACTCAACAAGCCACCGCAGATGCAAATAATAATGCAAGGTAATAACTATGGAAGGATAATGGCAAAAGTGCGGAAAAGTACGTTTTCAGTTATTGTATTTAGTGTAGTCAATTTTTATCATGCGGAATAATAAACATGAACATCAATAACATCATCTAACTCGAGGAGTACGTTTTACCTCCTCGCACAATAGTCCTTACATGTCAAACCATCATGCACATATATATCAAAAGTAAACTAACTGTGGGATGTCACGCAACCCGCCCTTGACCGTGGGCTCGACTTTTCAAAAAGATTTATGACTCTGATCAGAGATGTACTACTGTACCCACAAGGCACACACTCATCCCAAACACCAAAGTATAACGAGATGACCCATACCATGGGAACTCGTGCCAAAACCTCAACATGAAATGCTCCAAGCGATAACCACCCGCTCTAGGTTTCGCCGGCACGCCGGGCCGCATCCCAGCTAATGTCGCACCCCCTTTTGCGCCACGTTGGTACAAGCCACCCGCAGGTGCTGCTTGACCCATCTCGAAATGGTGGCCTCGGTTTGGAACACTCCATACCTTAGTTAGGACTTACCCATTAGACTTGTGGTTAGTACGAAAGTGTATTGCAATGGATCCCGCAGACCGGTCCTTATAGTGCCCCGGGTGCTACCGACCAATGCCCTAGCTTGCACCCAGAACCCACCATGCATTCACTCACAACCACAACTCATCACCGACATAATTCCAAGGATAAGAATAATGGGGATCATATAGTAGAACCAAGTTGCTACGACTCATTATTAATCCTATAGCAATCATGTCAATACATTGGACACTAGCTAATAATACTAATCATATGGTGACAAGGAGGTTAGGCGAGATAGCATGGCTTGGGTTGCACATCAAGGTCGGGGGATCCTAGTAAATATATTGTAAGGGTTTCATTTGACTAATGTATGTATATCCTATGTGTTTTAGCGATAGTTTAGTAAAACATGGGTTCAATATGCTCAAAAGTGTTGTTTGGTGACTTGCCTTGTTCAGTGAAAGGAGAGGGAGAAACTTCGGGAAAGTACTCCGGCTCCTCGGCGGTGTCATAGTCTTCTCGATATAAATAAAGTAAAATAAAATAAATACAACATTCAATTTAAACAATACAAAACCACACAACAAGCACATAGGTTTAAATTGGTTTAATTTAAGGAAAACCCAGTTGTTAAGTTCCTTAAATCTATTTTATAAATGATTTAAAATGAACTACAAAGAAATATGGCCCTTTCTAAAAGGGATTTTTAATTGTGAAATAATCTCTTTTTAAGCTTTCTAATTAATTTAAAATGAAAGGTCCACAGAAAACTTAGTGCTTTCAATATATTAACAGGGAATGAATAAATATAAATTTTACTGAAATTTAAATAATAAAGTTTGAATTTTAACATAAGGGCATTTGAATACTGTTGGACCGGAAACGGCGACCAGAGGGGGGTGAATGGGAGCTTTTAAAATTTCAGGCTAAAAATAGCCTTCTGTTTTAATTCAGTCTACTGCGGAACAGGCTTCGAACACAACCTTCGAAGTTCTGGTTCGAAGGTATTTGAAAGCTCCGAACACAGGCTTCGCAAGGAGCAAAAGTTCGAAGCCAAGACGACTTCGCTCCACTCACAACCCCGGAAAACCAACTCTGCTAAGTCAGTGCAGGCTCCGCACACAGGGTGCTTCGAGCAGGCTTCGCACTTCACCCTTCGCACGAGTGGACTACCCTCTGAGGACTTCGACCAAGTACTTAGCGACAGCAACTGGTGCTGGGCTTCGTACACCGAAGGTCTAAACGCACACTAACAGACTTCGCTAGGAGCTTAGACACGATAAGAAACACGGGCTTCGATTAGGGCTTCGCTAGTAAGCAGCGAGGTCTAGCCTCCTGTTACACAGAGCGAACGCACACTGAAAAGCACACTTCGCCAAGACAGGCTTCGATGCACTACCACAAGTCACTCGAAGTGACACACAAATGATCGAAGTATGCAGCGAGGTATGAAAAACAAGCTCAAGCAAAATGCACACAGAAGCAGGGCTACGCTGCTTGAACAAGGAACACTCAAAAATAACTCACTGGATGAATACAAAGAGTGGTGGCTAGTACAGGAGCTCAACAGTAAATGCTCAAAGTGTTAAATGTTACCTACCCAGCCCCCATATTTATAGCAACTATTCACCCAAGTGAATTGACTACTTTACCCCTAGGGTTTACATTGGTTTTGTCTCTACAGAACAGAGGGGTACAAAAGGTAGTCAACTTTATTCTGGAGGCTTCTCTGTCAGCTTTGCAGAGGGGACAGTGTCAGTGTTGGCGTAAAAGTTACACCAACAGGTTCTTAGTAGTCAAGAACAAACAAACGAGAGGTTTGTGTTTTTAGGACAAACTTGAGCCTCCGTAAAGGATAACAACTCAAGAGGTCCGAATGTATGTGTTTGAACCACTGGTTCTGGATCCTTCTTACAAGGTACAATGGGGGGTATTTATAGGGAAAAAGGCTTAAGGAATAGACCTATTTACCCCTAAGTTACAACTGACCTCCAATATTATAAACAAGGTTATACACGGTAAAGTGCCGTAGGGTAGATGGATAAGCAAGACATCCTATCAGTCACGTCTTCCTGCTTCGAAGCCTCCTCCTTCCCTTCGGAGGGTCCTTTGAGACTTCGCATCGTGACACCCTCCGACCGTGCCGACGTATGCTTCGAGCATTAGTCAGCCATCTTCGGGATCTTCTTGGAGCCCTCGGAGGGTTAACCTTTAAGTCCTGGAAATGAAGTAATTTCCCCCAACAGTAGCCCCTCGAATACGCCTTTCTATAGATAACCTATTTTTTAGAAAGAAGGCAGTATACGAAAGGAACATTTTTAGTTTCTGAGGCTTAAAGGGAATGTGAAGATGTTATGATTTAGCCCAGAATATTGGGCCCAATATTTTAAAACATTCGTCTCCGAGTTTTGGTATAGTGGGAAAACTCCCTGGGAATAGCATGGTTTCGGAGCATGAGTGTTACGAAAGCGGTTACGGAGTGTGAACGTCGTGCAAGCGGTTACGAAGTGTCTTTCGTCGTGGCGACGGTTACGGAGTGTGAACGTCGTGGGGTACCGTAAATATGACCGTTACGGCGCAAATAGCCGTTACCCTCTGTAAAAAAGAAGTAACGGTCGATTTCTTCAGCGGTTGCACGCCGTTCCAATTACCAGCCCCACCTGTCGGCGACGGAAGCCGAACCTGCAATGTGAAACTTCTCGAAGAGCAGTATAGGTTGTGCGGTTATAAAAGGGGGAAATAGGGATTACTGGAAGTTTTTTACCGCATTCACCGTTCCTGCAATTCACCTTTCCCTTCAACCTTCCGCACCTTCGAGCATTTGAGCACAATGGCGAGAACCAGCCACACAACTCCATTGGCAGCCAACACTCTGGCGCAGCGGCAGGCGTGGGCCGCATCAGCAGCCATGGCAATGGCGGGGGGTCCGGGCGGTGCTTGGCCCAAGAACCCTCGAGCGCTCCGCCCGCCCTCCAAGAAGAAGATGGCCCAAAGCTTTGTCATCGGCCAGTCTGTGAGCACCGCGGAGTCCATTGAAGAGGCAGTAGACGGGAAGCTGGGAGCCGGAATGAGGACTCGAGTTCCCGGGACAGAGTCGACTCCACGGCCTCGGAGCGGAGAAGTGGTAGTCTTCGAGGCGTTCTTCGAAGCGGGTCTGGGGCTACCAGCCGTGGAGTTTCTGGCAGAGGTACTGGACCTGTTCCACATAACCCTGCCTCAATTGTCCCCCAACGCAATCGTCCGCCTGGCCGTCTTCGAGTGGGCTCTTCGGGCGGAGGGGTGTGAAGGGCGCTCCGAGATCTTCGCAGCGACCCACGAGGCCATCTGCCAGCCGAAGCCTCAAGATGGGCCTGGAGACTCGAAGGTGACAGTGGCCTTCGGCAGTGTTAATTTCCAGCTACGACGGGAGCACGCTCTCCATTTCCCTGCGAAGGCCATAAACGATCGATGGTATACAAATTGGATACTTCGGTGGTTTTACGCCGAAGTAGGAGAAGACTCCCCCCTTTCGGGCCCTCTTCAAGAAATCTGGTTCCGGAAGGAAGTGGACATCTCCCCAAACCCTAGCTTGCTCACGACGAGGCTAGGGTTGCTGGCTTCAGTGGCTCGTCGCATGAGCATGCGCGACCTGGCCGAGGAGTTCGTCGGCCTTCGGATCTCACCCCTCGGAGCCAGTTGGCCAATCTCCATCCCGCAAGCCTCGGAGGGGGACCTCCGAAACATAGGTACGTCTTTCTCCTGCGGCATCATTTTATATGAACACATTAATTATACTTATGCTTCTTATACCTTTTTCTTTTCAGCGGCACCTCTGGCCTTAGCTCCGGACGACATAGTCCGGGCTACCGAACGAATTCTCGGAGCCCCTTCGGTGGCCGAGAGGCAGAGGAGGCTGGAGCTGGTGGGAAGTTGGGAGCGCTCGAACAGGGTGTGGAGAGCCCTCGGCATGGAGCCTCCGCAGCTTCCCGACTTCGCCCCAGCTGGAGCGGCGGCTCGCAAGAGGAAAGCAGCGGCCGAGCCCTCTAAAAAAACTGGCAAGCAACCTCTTCAGAAGAAGGCGGCGAAGCAGCCTCCGCACTTGACGCCCGCTTCATCTTCTTCGTCGCTGGATGAGCGGAGCCCGACTCCCGAAGAGGCAGAAGACTCTGGAGGTGCTACAGCGAAGGCCTTCTGTAGGACCGAAAGTAGCGACCAGAGGGGGGGTGAATGGGCGCCTAAAAAATTCTTGCGAATTAATGGCCTGCTCCCAACACCCAACGCACCTCAACAGACTAACAGTGAAAAGTAAACAGATCTATAAGACCTAAAATAATCTAGCCTAAAAACGACCGGTGTCCTAATCGAAAAGACACCAACACAGTGCTTAAAGACAGATTAAGTTCAATCACTTAACAAATAGCATCTCCACAAAAATTTCACCAGAACGTAGGTAATCCATCAAGCACATAAAAAATACACATCGCTCACAGACATTTCATCCATCACAAGATCAACAAGTATCTAATAAAAAAAATAACCGGTGAAACTAAGACCTCATGAAAGTAGCACAATATTTAATGCATTTAAAATTGACAAAGTTTAATGCAAGAAAATAAATGTGCTAGAAATTAATCAGTGACTGTTTATGCTCGTAAATCAATACAAGGCAAAATTACCAGGGAGCAATTTTAATCCGGCCAAAACTATGAAATAAAAAGCATAGATACGATTTCCAAGGAAAAAGTAATTAGTTTAAACCTAATCGTGTTGCTACAGTGATACCTTGATTTGCGTGCGCCAATAGCTTCTGGTTCCTGGTTTCTTCGCTCACGTGCGTCGCTTAGCGCCTAGCACTGCTCACGCGTTTTGCTCGCAGCACAACAGAGCGCCGCCGCCTGTTGCGTTCTCCGCCGCCACACAACACCAGCCGGTTTGCAGGGAAAAAAACAGGAGGAGGAAAAACCGGGAATAGTACTCCCTGAGAAAACCGGATCCAACGCTGGCAACTTCCACGGTCTCGACGCCGGCGATGTGAAAACAGGAAACAAAGAGCAGTGGCGGCTGGGAGGAAGAAGACCGGTGTAAAAGATGAACTCAAAAATTTTTAATTGAAAAAGAGTTAACCCTAACCCTAGGGATTGAGGCCTTTTTATAGGCAGCCCAATACAAGGGTAAAAATGCTGAAATACCCCTAGGGTTTTTTACAGACGTCGAAATAAATGGAAAAGACCAAACTGCCCTTAGGATATTTTTACAGACTCGACTGACAGACTGTGGGCCTAAAGGCAAAATAGTAAAATCCTAAATAAAGGTAACTTGTCCTGATGCGGAGCTTTCGTAGCAGCTACGGCTTCGCCTCAGAACGGTCAGATCCGAGATCAGCGGTCGTCAGTTTTGCGCCGAAACTGACAAAGCGTCCACCGTCTTCGCACCGGGTACCCGGATTGGGCCGGCCCGATTCCGCAGCTCCCTCAGCCCGGCAATCACTCGCCGCCCGTGTACCTGAGTCAATCCCGGTCAACAGTCCAGTGGATCCTCTGCTGCTCCTAGCCCATGTACCCGGATTGGGCCAGCCCGACTTCGCGGCCTCCTCTGCCCGACAGTCGCTCGCTGCCCGTGTACCTGAGTCACACGCGGCCCAGACGCAGCAGATCTTCTCTCTCTTTTCAGTCCTCTTTGACTATCGTTGACAATGACTCATCACATCTGGAGCCATGAGGCCCACGCTATTCAGCATGGCTCCTCAATCTCCCCCTTGATGAGTGCATTGTCAACACTTCTCTTCTTCAGCTTTCCAGTACCTGCAAGCAACCGTGGAAACACGAAAAACAAAACACAAGAAAACAAAGAAGAAGAAAATAAAGTAAAAGTTTAACCCTAATGACCAAGAACCGAACAAAAGCAAGAAACGGTCATTATGGTTAACCAAAGGTAAAAACTCAAAACGAGTGCAGTCTCAGAAACATCAACAAGGATATCAAAAGAGTAAGGACAAACGGGACAAAAACTCCCCCTGAAACAAATCCCAGAGAAAGCCAAAACTCCCCCTTGAACTCTTATACCAAAATTTCTCCCCCTTGTTGACAAGTGAACTCATCAAGCACTCTAAAAAGACACTGACTCCCCCTAAAATGCAACTCCCCCTCAAAATATGCAATGAATGCAACTGGGGTGCAGGTGGAGTGTAGAAAGCATGCTTCTCAGATATGATTGACTGCAATTACAACATCTAACAAGTATAGCAAAAGACATACTGGCTGAGACACATGGCATGATCAGTGCAACAGATGATATCTAAAGAAAGTCATTAGCACGCATTTTTCAGTTTTTGCAAACAAAGGCATCACCACATTTTCCAGTTAACAAGCGAGGTAAGACATGAGATGCAGAAGCTAACTGATATCTACCAAGATAAGCATTGTCCAAAACAAAGTGCTTCAGCAAACTTGTTGTCTTTTTAATTTTCAGGCTTTTTCATTTTCCTTTTTCATTTGTGCCAAGGGTTATTTGCATGTCAAACCTTATGCTAACCGACCAAGTCAAGCCTAGGCCAAAACTGGACCATCGGAAGCTTAAGACATTGGTCTTGGCATACATTACATTGTCCTAGTTCATACCAAAGTGCTATGGTAAGCAGTCCAGAACAATGCAATGCGACAAAGCAAACCCACTTGGATCTTTTCAACTCAAGCATAAAAAGGCATGGAATTTTCATTCATTTTTTGATTTTTATCATTTTTATAGCATATTTTCCATGTTAAAGCATAAAGATGTCCAAGTTGCATATCTGCATCTATGTGATGAACTAGCTACAAGGCATGTAACAGATAGCAAAAGCACTCAGCCTACACATGCTAGTTACCAGAAGCAATGGTGATTATTTTTCAAGTTGAAAGCGTAAAAGCCATGCATATGACAGATATCAGACATATCAAATGAACTGAAACAAAGCATGATCATCGACGAGTAATCAAAAGCATGTACCAGCTAGAATAAGTAAAGCAGTTCAATCATATAACAGAAGCAGGCTCAAAAGTGTGATATGTGAATATGTATGATATGAACACACACAAAAAGACTCAAGAAAAGAGTAAAGAAGAAAGAAATGAACTGACTCAAAATATCCTAAAAAGGATACACAACACCCAAATCCCCTCGTAAACGCTCAAATGTAGACTGATCTAGGGGTTTGGTGAAAATGTCAGCCAACTGATGATGGGTATCAACATGAACAAGGTCAATGACACCTTTCTCATATTGATCCCGCAAAAAGTGAAAGCGCACATCAATGTGTTTGGTTTTTGAATGGAGACATGGGTTTTTCCCTACACTAATTGCACTGGTGCTGTCGCAAAACAAAGGAACTCTGGTAGGAAAGAACAACCCAAAATCTCTCAGAGTGGAAATCATCCAAACCAACTGTGAGCAGCAGCTAGCAGCAGCTACATACTCAGCCTCTGTGGTCGAAAGAGCAACTCCAGATTGCTTTCGAGAAGACCAAGAGACAAGAGAAGAACCAAGAAACTGGCAAGTACCGGAAGTCGACTTGCGATCCAACCGGCACCCACCAAAGTCGGCATCCGAAAAGCCAGATAAATCAAGAGATGATGATGCTGAATAGTAAAGACCGAGATCAGGCGCATAAGTAAGATACCTGAAGATGCGCTTGACAGCCTGCCGATGAGACGCGCGTGGTGAAGACTGGAAACGCGCGCACAGTCCCACGGCGAACTGTATGTCTGGCCTTGTCGCCGTCAAGTACAGCAGCGAACCGATCATCCCTCGAAATTCTCTCTCGTTGACCTTGACGCCGCTCTCGTCCTTGTCCAGGCCCCCAGATGTACCCATTGGGGTCATCTGAGGCTTCAGCTCTCCACCAAAGTCGAATTTCTTCAACATGTCCCGAGTATACTTACCCTGGTGGATGAAGGTGCCGTCCTTGGTCTGCTTGATCTGGAGCCCTAGAAAGTACTTGAGCTCACCCATGAGGCTCATCTCAAACTCGCTGTGCATCTGCTCAGAAAACTTGGACACAAGATCGTTAGTAGTACCGCCAAAGATAATATCGTCCACGTATATCTGAGCGACTAAAAATCTGAAGCATCTCTGAGCAAGAAGAGAGTCTTATCCACAGAACCCATCACAAATCCCTTCCCCAACAAAAACTGCTTTAACCGGTCATACCAAGCCCTGGGGGCTTGCTTTAACCCGTATAAAGCTTTCTGCAGCTTAAAAACATGTCGAGGAAATTTGGGGTTCTCAAAACCGGGGGGCTGCCTAACATAAACCTCCTCCTCTATGTACCCGTTCAGAAAAGCACTCTTGACGTCCATTTGAAAAAGCTTAAAACCCTTCGAAGCGGCAAAAGCTAAAAGAATGCGAATGGACTCAAGACGGGCAACAGGAGCGAAGGTTTCTTCAAAATCAATACCTTCCTTCTGGCAAAAACCCTGGGCAACTAGTCGAGCTTTGTTGCGCACCACAACCCCATCTTCACCTTGCTTGTTCTTGAACACCCACTTGGTGCCTATGGGGTTGCATCCTAGTGGCAGCTCTACTAGTGTCCAAACCCGATTGCGGACAAAATTCTCAAGCTCTTCTTGCATGGCATTAATCCAGTTCGAGTCAGAAAGAGCATGAGAAATGTCTCTGGGCTCAAAAGATGCAACAAAAGCAGATTCAGCAAACACAGCAAGAGAGTCAACAGACGAACGCAAAGTTCTTGAAGACACATCACCGATGATGAGCTCTGAGGGGTGATCACGCTGAACTGCTCGGGATCCCTGGTGATCTGAAGTCACCTCTCCGGAGTCAGCAGCTGGCACCTCTGGACTCGACTGAGGGGGCTCGATCGAAGTGGAAGAAGTGATCAGAGGTCCGCCCTCGTCCTCAGTCGAAGTCTCAGAAGGTGTGGGCTCTGCAGGAGGTGCAGAAGGCCCACCCTCATCAGCAGCTGGAGTATCCTCATCTTCCTCGAAGATGGACTCTCCGAGCTCACCATCCCCAGAAAGCTCAAAAGAAGGATTCAAAGAAGGCAAGGACTCATCAAACGAAACCTCACAAGTCTCGACAAGCTGCTGGGAGTCGAGGTTCCAAACACGGAAGCCTCGAGAATGCAAAGCGTAACCAAGAAAAACACCATCCCAGCAACGAGACTCAAACTTGTCCAAATGCCCTCCCTTCTTGAGCACAAAGCACTTGCAGCCAAACGCTCGCAAGTGGCTCACCTTGGGCTGTCTGCCAAACCGCAACTCATATGAGGTCTTACCTAGGTAAGCTCTAAGAAAAATGCGGTTGGCCAGATAGCAAGCCGTGTTCATGGCTTCAGCCCAAAAGCGCCTAGGAGTCCTGTGCTCATCGAGCATCGTCCTGGCCATCTCGACTAGCGTGCGGTTCTTTCGTTCCACAACGCCATTCTGTGGGGGAGTGTAAGGAGCAGAAAACTGATGGTCAAGACCCTGATCACTACAGAAGCTGACGAACTGAGAGTTCTTGAACTCAGAGCCGTTGTCGGAGCGAATTGCTCGCATCCGACCATTGTTCTCATTCTTCAGCTTCAAAATCAGGTCATGAACAAAATGAAAAGTTTCATCCTTAGACTCCAAAAAGAAAACCCACGAGAATCGAGAAAAATCGTCAACAATCACAAGTGCGTACCACTTCCCACCGACTGAGCGTACCCGAGCTGGACCGACAGTGTCCATGTGTAACAGCTCGCCCGGATACGAAGTCATCACCTGAGTCACAGGTGAGTGAGAAGCGGCAACCATTTTCCCGTGACGACAGGGATGGCAAACTAGATCCTTCTCCATCTTAAGCTTGGGCAATCCTCGGATGAGGTCCATAGAGCTCAACCTGACTAGCAGGTCAAAACTCAAATGGCCTAACCTCCTATGCCACTTCCAGAGCTCAGAAGAAGATCCAGCAATCAAACAACGAGAAGGGCCAAAAGAACTAGAGAAGTCAATTCGAAAAACTTTACCGAAAGGTAATATCTGGCAAATCAAAGACCCTCTAGAATCAAACACAGAAGAATTGCCCTTCTTAAAACGCACCTCCAAACCATCCTCAAGAAGTTGCGAAACAGAAATCAAATTGAAGTTCAAGTTTCCAACCAAAGCAACGTTCTTCAAAGAAAAATGGTCTGAAATGCGAATTGAGCCAATGCCACTTACTTTCCCTTGACCACTGTTCCCGAAGGTGATGTACTCTTTGGAGCTCGGGGGAGTGAGACTGGAGAACCATCTGCGATGTCCCGTCATGTGGCGAGAGCATCCTGAGTCCATGATCCAAACGTCCTCCAGTCCCCGATCCTGCACAATCAGTGGTTGTAAGTGGGAGCAAATGGTCCGGCACCGGGTTTAGCAAAAGAGCTAAACCAGTGTCGAGCCATCTGCTCAAAAGACGGAAAACAGAAATCATCAGAAAAGTTTGGACCATAACGCGGCTCAAAGCGCGGTCCACGGTTCTGCCTAAAACCTCGGCCACGAGGTCCAGGACCGTAGCCAAAACGGCCTGGAGCTCTGCCGGAACGAGCACCACCATCTGGAGCACGGCCAAGAAAACCGTCTCCTCTACCACCACCTACACGACGCGGCCTGGCCTCCAGCCTCTCCCCGCGTCGAGGAACACGCAGTCTACCACCCTGCTGGTAGAATTGCTCCTGACCATCACGAGCTCTCTCTGCTTTCTCAACCCGCTTCCTCCTGAAGCAAAACTCCACAATATGCCCGTCTCTCTGACAGTACTCACAATGATAGGTGGGCTTCTTGGGATGTGGTTGAGGCTTGGGATTCTTGGGCTTAGTGGTGTTTGGTGTCGGCTTCTTGGGTTGAGAGGGTCCAGGAAGAGAGTCTAGAGAAGTGTGGAGAAGTTTGGGCTTTGGAACCCAGATGGGTTTCTTGGGTGGAGCTTTGGGTGGTTCATGGATCACTCCATCCTTGGGCTGACAAGCCTGGGAAGACTCAGTGGAATGGGTCTTGGGATATCTCTGCTCAGGAGTCATTTTACTCCACTCCACTGCCCGGCTAATGGCACTCTCAAAGTCAGCCTTGGTGTAGGTATAACCTACCCCAAACCCATCTTGCCTCTTGAACTGCTGGATCATCATGCCGAGCTGTGGCTCCCTGGCACTGATCCAACTCAGGATAGAACGGAGGTAAAAGTTCTCATTTTGCGAATCAGCTAGCTCCTCTCTCAAGGAAGCTAGTACCTCCACCTGAGACAAGCAGGTCTCACACTCGCTATCTATCTGGACAGACTTCTCGGCTTTCAGCTTAATCAGCTCCATTCTAAGAGACAGACAGTTCTCACAGACAGTGGGTGGAACTGACAATGTCTCAAGCTCTAGCCTAGTCTGCGCTAGCTCAGCTCTCATTCTCTCCAAATCACCCAGACACTCATCGCCCTTAGCTTTCAGCTCAGCTAAACTAGCAAGATGTGATGGGCAATCAGCACAGGGTAGGACGACGGTGGCTTGAGCATCTTTCAGCTCCAGCTGAGCGCTTTCAAGCTCAGTGGCCAAAGCGTCCCTCTCATCAACCCTTTCTGTGTACCTGGACTTCAGAGTCGACAGGTCACACAGAAGCACCTCACACTTTGGGCACTCACTGCTATCACCCAAGCAAGGGGAAGAAGATAGACTCTCAATTCTGCCGTTGGCCACGGCAAGCTCACTCTCTAACTCATCTATCCTCTTCTTAGCCCCTCTAAGCAGTTTTTCCCGATATTTTAACTCCTGACGATTGCTTTCAAGTAAATCAACGATTTCACGTTCATAAGATGATACCTTTTCATTGTCGTCGTCGGAGTCATCGGAGGAGCTCTTCTCTTTCTTATCCCCAAGAGCCATTGAGCAGAAACTCTTG
Organism: Zizania palustris; assembly: GCA_019279435.1. Taxonomy (NCBI): domain Eukaryota; kingdom Viridiplantae; phylum Streptophyta; class Magnoliopsida; order Poales; family Poaceae; genus Zizania; species Zizania palustris. Next base: position 39,007,864 of record JAAALK010000290.1, read on the forward strand.
CGGGATCTTCGGCGCTGGTGTGAGCGGCTCTTCGGTCTGTCCCCGAAGGCCATGAAGCAAAGGCCTGCTGGATCGTCCTTGTCCTTCCCCTTCCTGATGATGATCTCCTCATCGCTCGAGCTCGATGAAGAGGAAGAAGACGTGGACCGCTTGGAGTAGCTCTTCTCCATCTCGGCGAAGAAGGCCTTGTCGCGCTTCTTGTTCTCTCGCCGGTAGTCCTTCAGGGCCTTTCTGAAGAATCTGGTCTTTGGCTTGCCCTTGTTGAAGGAGGAGCTGTCGTGCTTGCTGGAGTCGTGGAAGCCACCACCGGTGCCCTTCTTGTGGCCATTGCGCTTGGGGCAGTCGGCGATGAAGTGTCCTGGATCACCACACTCAAAGCATCCGGTCTTTGTGCCGTGTCTTTTGAACATCCTCTTATCATAGACACGACGCACCCGGTTGTTAAAAAGACACAAATCATCATCTCCCAACGACTCAAGCTGATCCTCAGTGATAGACATCAAAGAGAACCCAACACAACTCACAGAAGAGGGATCAACAGAAGGTGTAGCAAGGGCCAGAGACTTTGATCCAGAGCCAGTGAGATTTGATCTCAACTGGGTATCAACCTCGGTGGCCTTCAGCTTGCTAAACAAATCAGAAATGGTCAAGGTATCATAAGAAGTGCTCTCAATGATAGAGGATACCTTGATCTCCCAGATCTTTGGGTCCAAGGTATGAAGAACCTTGAGCGCCTGTTCATGATCTGAGATCAACTGAACACCCTCAGCCTTGTTGTCCCGAAGCTTGTTTAGGATCGACTGAAAACGACCAAACAATGCTTCAACAGATTCACCCGGCTTTTGTGTGAAGTTCTCGTACTCACGCCGGTAGGTCTGATAGAGCCGAGCCTTGACCTGAGCTGTCCCCTCATGGTGTGCCTGGAGGGTAGCCCAGATCTCTCTCGCAGTAGAGAGATGGCTCACACGCTCAAACTCAGTGGGACCCAAACCAGAAAACAAGATGTTCACCGCTTTGCTATTGTTCACATGCTGGGCGATGATACCAGGAGAATCACGCTCAGCAACTGGCAATATGACAAACGTAGCGTGAACGCAAATGTCCCAGATGTCCGAGCTTTGGCTCATGAGATAGGCTCGCATGCGAGTCTTCCAATAATTATAGCCATAAGCTTCCAAGGACGGGACCTTGCCAGGAGAAGTCATGATCACTACTGGGGTTTAGAACCGGTTAAGGTATGGAAAAACCCTAACCAGGCTCTGATACCACTTGTAGGACCGAAAGTAGCGACCAGAGGGGGGGTGAATGGGCGCCTAAAAAATTCTTGCGAATTAATGGCCTGCTCCCAACACCCAACGCACCTCAACAGACTAACAGTGAAAAGTAAACAGATCTATAAGACCTAAAATAATCTAGCCTAAAAACGACCGGTGTCCTAATCGAAAAGACACCAACACAGTGCTTAAAGACAGATTAAGTTCAATCACTTAACAAATAGCATCTCCACAAAAATTTCACCAGAACGTAGGTAATCCATCAAGCACATAAAAAATACACATCGCTCACAGACATTTCATCCATCACAAGATCAACAAGTATCTAATAAAAAAAATAACCGGTGAAACTAAGACCTCATGAAAGTAGCACAATATTTAATGCATTTAAAATTGACAAAGTTTAATGCAAGAAAATAAATGTGCTAGAAATTAATCAGTGACTGTTTATGCTCGTAAATCAATACAAGGCAAAATTACCAGGGAGCAATTTTAATCCGGCCAAAACTATGAAATAAAAAGCATAGATACGATTTCCAAGGAAAAAGTAATTAGTTTAAACCTAATCGTGTTGCTACAGTGATACCTTGATTTGCGTGCGCCAATAGCTTCTGGTTCCTGGTTTCTTCGCTCACGTGCGTCGCTTAGCGCCTAGCACTGCTCACGCGTTTTGCTCGCAGCACAACAGAGCGCCGCCGCCTGTTGCGTTCTCCGCCGCCACACAACACCAGCCGGTTTGCAGGGAAAAAAACAGGAGGAGGAAAAACCGGGAATAGTACTCCCTGAGAAAACCGGATCCAACGCTGGCAACTTCCACGGTCTCGACGCCGGCGATGTGAAAACAGGAAACAAAGAGCAGTGGCGGCTGGGAGGAAGAAGACCGGTGTAAAAGATGAACTCAAAAATTTTTAATTGAAAAAGAGTTAACCCTAACCCTAGGGATTGAGGCCTTTTTATAGGCAGCCCAATACAAGGGTAAAAATGCTGAAATACCCCTAGGGTTTTTTACAGACGTCGAAATAAATGGAAAAGACCAAACTGCCCTTAGGATATTTTTACAGACTCGACTGACAGACTGTGGGCCTAAAGGCAAAATAGTAAAATCCTAAATAAAGGTAACTTGTCCTGATGCGGAGCTTTCGTAGCAGCTACGGCTTCGCCTCAGAACGGTCAGATCCGAGATCAGCGGTCGTCAGTTTTGCGCCGAAACTGACAAAGCGTCCACCGTCTTCGCACCGGGTACCCGGATTGGGCCGGCCCGATTCCGCAGCTCCCTCAGCCCGGCAATCACTCGCCGCCCGTGTACCTGAGTCAATCCCGGTCAACAGTCCAGTGGATCCTCTGCTGCTCCTAGCCCATGTACCCGGATTGGGCCAGCCCGACTTCGCGGCCTCCTCTGCCCGACAGTCGCTCGCTGCCCGTGTACCTGAGTCACACGCGGCCCAGACGCAGCAGATCTTCTCTCTCTTTTCAGTCCTCTTTGACTATCGTTGACAATGACTCATCACATCTGGAGCCATGAGGCCCACGCTATTCAGCATGGCTCCTCACCTTCGAAGACTACCTTTTGATCGACGAAGATATGGAGGAGGTCCCCCCAAACCTCTCCGACAGGGAGGGTGTTAGTGTAACTCCATTGGCTCCTCCTGCACCCGTCAACGTGCAAGTGGAGTCACATTCTACCTCCGTCTTGCCTGCGCCCGAAGGGGTTCCTGCGGAGGTCGTGGCCCCGACGGACGAAACCGAGGGTAGGACTTCGGGGGATGACTTTGACAATATCCTCCAGATGTACGAAGTCCTGGAGGATCCGGCGATCCTTCCTCAAGCGGCTCTTAGAGGTATTTTCCCGGGGCTCTTTCTTTTTTCGTCGGCATTCGCTTGCTATCTGTAGAATATGTTAATTAATCTTGGTATTTTAAATAGGTACCTCTTCGGGTACCGAAGCCTTGGTGGCGCCCGACGTCCCCGCTTCTTCGGAGACGGTCACCCGAGCGGACCCTCCGACTCCCCTGGGGGCTCCGAGCCCGGTGGTGGAGAACGTATCCTTCGGAGCGGACGATGTGCTCCCTGGGATGGAGTTGGCTCCGGCCGTGGCGACCTCGACTACTGAAGGCGCCTCCGACAACGTGGCTCCGGCCGGAGATGTGGCGGCTGAGGGTCGGAATGTTCTTGCCTCTCCCCCTTTCGTGCCGGGGAGGGGTAAGAGTATTTCCAGCCTGGGCCTTCGGGTTGACCAAGCTGCGCCCTCCGTTGGCAACTCAGAGGACGAGGCTGCAGAGGACGACGCCCGAGCCTTGTCTTGGCTCCCTCTTTTGGCTCCTTTCTTGGAGCATCGGAGCGGCCTTCGAAGGCTCTTGGAGCCCCAGGCTGAGAAAAGCCAGGACATTGCCAATTCGGAGTTGATCTCCGCTTTGAGCGAAGTTAGGGCTTCGAGCCTCAACACGGCCCTCGAAAGGGCTGCCCTTCAGGTATGAAAAAGACACCACAGTTGCTGTATTTTAGTGGTCAAAACTTCTTTAGCACTTACCTTGTTTTCCTTGCAGCAATTCGCCCTTGCTAGAGCGGCAGCGACTTCCAGCGAGGTCGAAATTAATCGACTTAACCGGAAGGTCACCGCCCTTCAAACAGCTCTTGATGACTCCACCGGAAGGTCCCTCAGGCTGAATGAAGAAATTTTGGAAGAACGGAAGGCTAAGGCAGCGTCTGACGAAGCCCTTGAAGCCCTCCGCTCTCATGCCGAAGAAGCCGAGGCTGAACGAGTGGTCCTCCGTGCGGAGGTCAAAAGCTTCGCCAGGATGCGGCTGCTTCGAACGGTCGTCTGGTGGAACTTCAAGGGGCTCTCAGCCAGGTAATGGCTCAGAAGAGTTCCTTGATGCTTCGGGTGGCCGCGTTGGATGCAACTGTTGCAAGCCTGGAAGTAGCAGAGAGAAAGAATTCCAGTACTGCTGACCGTACCTTGGAAGCTCTTCAGGGTACGTTAGAGTACTTTGGCACCATGTGCCCTTCGACCTCTGCTGCAACCTCCGAGCCGCTCGACCGGAAGCTGACGAGGATCCAGGTAGCTTCGTCGCTGATGAAGAATTCCGGAGTCCGGTACGGAGAGATCTCCGGACAGTGCGCCGGCATCGGGGTTCTTCGCCACCTCGAATCTCTTCGGATTCCCTTTGATTCGGTTAGTGGTTCGTCTCCTGGGGGCTTCGCGGATGACGACCTGCTGCGGCCGTCTTCGGAGGTGGCTTCGGCTTGGGAAGCTTTCCGATCAGTATGGAAGGCAGATCATAAGGTTGCTGCTAAGGCTTGGATCGACGAGGCCCGCCGGCAAAAGCAAGCTCAAGAGAAACCACCACTCCCGACTTCGCCAGCGCCTTCGGTCCCAGCTCCGCCAACCGACCCGCAGGTCTAGCCGCTTAGGGTTGTTGTGTACCTGTGGTCTTGTAAACTTTGTTTAATTAATGAGAAAGTTATAAACAGTACTTGTCTTGGGTGCTCTGCTCTTTTTTAGGTTCTGTCATGCCCTTCGAGCCCTGACTTCGTACTTTTGGAACCTACTGCCGAGCTTCGAAAGGAGTGGGCAGTTCTTGAGAGTTTGAGACCTTATCGCCGCTCCCGCTTTTCTGTTCCTCGCGGAGACGGGGGGAAGTTACCCTTGAAGTACGAAGGGACGTTTTGTCTTATATTAAAGAGGAAGAAAAAGAAGAGGGGTCTTCGTCTTCCGAGCCTGTCGACTGGTCTGACTCGGAGTATCAAGCCGAAAACCTTGCCGAGGCCGGCTCTGAAAGGCTCTTGACGTGGGCCGAACTTCAGGAGGAGCAGAAGAAACTGCGAGCCTCGAGGAAAAAGAGAAGTTCCCGGCCTAAAAAGACTTCAAGCTCCGAAGGGCAAAGTAGCCGCAGGGGTAGCTCTAGGGGTCGAAAGGGTCTCCATTTTTATTTGGGTTTAGATAACAATTTTTCCTGATGTATGAGTATAATATTTTAATGTGGAATGCTTCGACAGTATGCTGTGTGACTCCTATCCTCCTACCCCCCTTGTTGGTGGCGGAGCTTTTATCATATATAAGGGTTCGCTAGGCACAATGATTGTCCGAACACCTGCATGCTTCGAATTTTGCACATGTCACCACCGATAAAATAACAAATTTAAAGTCCTTAGACTCTTCTACGGATCCTAACAAGCCGGAGCCTGGAATCCGTAGGTTGGCCACCTACGGCTCTTTTACAGATATTTCGCACCCGGAGGCTTGAAATTCTGTCTTGTTTAAAGTCCTTAGACTCTTCTACGGATCCTAACAAGCCGGAGCCTGGAATCCGTAGGTTGGCCACCTACGGCTCTTTTACAGATAATTCGCACCCGGAGGCTTGAAATTCTGTCTTGTTTAAAGTCCTTAGACTCTTCTACGGATCCTAACAAGCCGGAGCCTGGAATCCATAGGTTGGCCACCTACGACTCTTTTACAGATACTTCGCACCCGGAGGCTTGAAATTCTGTCTTGTTTAAAGTCCTTAGACTCTTCTACGGATCCTAACAAGCCGGAGCCTGGAATCCGTAGGTTGGCGGAGCCACTGAACCAATGGTTCGTAGCCAGCCCCTTGGGTTTTTTTCGAAAAATGCTTGGCTCTGCTAGCATCACCGACCTTCGAATGCGTCCATCCGGAGGGTGGGATGTTCGAAGGGCTAAACAAATCTCAACCCTTAGCTTTATTTATAAAAGGAGTGTTACAAGTGATTACAAGGAAGCCTTAAGCGTAATATCTCTTAAGGTGCTCCGCATGCCACGCATGTTTCAACTCTTCTCCTTCTAAATTAGCTAATTTAAACGATCCGGGGCGTCCTGAGCGTAAGATAACATATGGTCCTTCCCATTTGTTTCCTAGCTTCCCCGGAGCTATTACATTTCGCAATACTAGATGACCTGGCTTTAACTCAGTTAACTTGACCTTCGGGTCATACCATGTCTTTGTGTGCTCTTGGTACTTCGTCAGGTTGGCGACAGCTCGAAGCCTTGTTTCTTCTGACAAGTCTATTGAAGCACTCCGATCATCTTCGTCTTCGTGTTGAATTACGCGAAGTGACTCCCCTTTGAGCTCCGTAGGGGTCATGGCTTCGTCTCCGAAGAGCAACCTGAATGGCGTGAAGCCGGTTGATCTAGTTTGCGTGGTTCGAATAGACCATAAAATTTTAGGTAGCTCTTCGACCCATAGGCCCTTGGCCAATCCCACAATTTGGCGATTTAACCCGGAGAGGATATTCCCGTTGGCTCGTTCGACGGCTCCGTTGGATTGCGGGTGTCGCACTGCTGCGAAGCATAGCTTAATACCCAGTTCTTCACAGAATGTTTGGAAGGTATCAGCTTCGAACTGGGTTCCGTTATCCACCGTTAATTCTCTGGGGACTCCAAACCTGCATATAATATTCTGCCAGAAGAACCTTTGCACGTTCTTCGATGTGATGGCTGTTAGCGGCTCTGCTTCCACCCATTTTGAGAAGTATTCTATTGCTACGACCGCAAATTTCAAACCGCCCTTTGCTGGTGGGAAAGGGCCTATGAGGTCCATGCCCCATCTAGCCATCGGCCATACCGGGGCAATAACTTGAAGTTGAGTTGGTGGGCGATGGCTCCTTCTGCCCATCCATTGGCAGCCTTGGCATGTTCGAACTAGGTCTTCGGCGTCTCTGACGATTGTCGGCCAATAAAAACCTTGCCGGAGCGTCTTGCCTGCTAGCGCTCTAGGAGCTAGATGACCTCCGCACAGCCCTTCGTGGATGCCTCGAAGTATGTCTTGTCCTTCAGGTTGAGAGATGCATCGAAGCAGTGGCGAGCATACTCCGGCCTTGTACAGTATTTCCCCAATAAGTTTGTAATTTCGAGCTCTTGATTGCAATCTTCGAGCTTCTGGGCCTTCCGGAAGGTCATTGCTACCTTGCAACATAGTTATTATCGGGGTTCGCCAATCCGTAGCTTGAATACACATTACTTCTGACGAGGGTATTTGGTCAGCTGCTGGCTGCTCTAATTCTTCATAGAAAGCGCCCTCTGGGAGGTCCACTGCTCCTGCTGCAGCCTTTGCAAGGATATCTGCAAGTTGATTTTCTGCTCGTGGTATGCTTCGAACTGTAAACCCTTTGAATGCTGCTTCTGCCTTGCGGATTTCTTGAAGGTATTGCGCGAGATGTGGGTTTTTTGCTTGGAAGCTTTTGTCAATATGCCCCGCGACGACTTGGGAATCTGTCTTGATCATTATCCTTGTAGCTCCGAGTGCTTTAGCCTTTCGGAGGCCTAGCAAGATTCCTTCATACTCGGCGATGTTATTAGTGGTTCGAAAGTTAAGACTTGCTGAATACATTGCCTTTTGCCCTGATGGTGACAAGATTACTGCCCCTGCTCCGGCACCTGATGCTTGGTAGGCTCCGTCTGAGAATATTGTCCAGAAACTGTCGGAGAGTTCTTCCGGAGTCCATACTGCAGATGGAGTCCACTCTGCTACGAAATCTGCTATAATTTGAGATTTAACGGCCGTCCTTGCTGTGAAGGAGATTTCGAAGGGTGCCAGCTCGACTGCCCACTTTCCAACCCTGCCTGTGGAATCTTTGTTTCGGAGCATATCTCCAAGAGGATACGATGTAGGGACAATAAGGTTATGCGCCAAGAAATAATGCCTTAGCTTTCGCGAGGCCATCACTAAAGCATAAGCAAACTTTTCAAGCTCGGAGTATCTGATCTTGGCTCCTGATAATGCCTCCGAGACAAAATAAACTGGGTTTTGCACCAGCTTCTCTTTAAGCTCGACTTCTCGGACCAGTACTGCGCTTACTGCTGATCCTGTTGCTGCAAGGTATAAAAGCAATGTTTCCCCTGGAAGAGGAACGGTTAAGGTTGATAATGTTCCGAGGTATGCTTTTTTTTCTTCGAAGCTCTTTTGGCACTCCGGCGTCCAGCTGAAGCTTTCGGAGCCTTTGAGTGCCTTGAAAATTGGGAGGCTTCGCTCTGCCGATCTGGACAGGAACCTGCTGAGTGCAGCTAGCCTTCCTGCTAGTTTCTGTACTTGCTTCAAATTCTCGGGTGGAGCCATTCTTTGTAGTGCACTTATTTGCGTTGGGCTGGCTTCGATCCCCCTGCTCGAAACTAAGTATCCTAGCAGCTTCCCTGCTTGTGCTCCGAATATACATTTTTCGGGATTGAGGCGTACTCCACATGCTCGGAGGCTCTCGAAAGTTTCATTTAAATCTATGCTATGCTGATGCTTTTGAGCACTTTTTATTACAATATCGTCCATGTAGGCCTCGACATTGCGGCCTATCTGATGACCTAAAGCCTTAGCTATTAAGCGAGAAAAAGTGGCTCCGGCATTCCGCAAACCAAAAGGCATTCTTACATAGCAGAATACTCCCGAAGGAGTTATGAAACTTGTCTTGGCCTCGTCTTCGCGTTTCAGCCATACTTGATGGTACCCGGAGTAGGCGTCGAGGAAGCTTAATAATTCGGAGCCGGCTGTGGAATCTATTAATTGATCTATTCGGGGCATTGGGTAGGGGTCTCGCGGGCATGCTTTATTTAGTGATGTGAAGTCAATACACATGCGCCATTTGCTGGAATCCTTCTTTCTTACAAAAACAGGGTTGGCCAACCACTCAGTATGGGCCACCTCCCTGATAATGCCAGCTTTTAACAACTTTTCCACTTCGACCTTGGCTAAATTTGCTCTTTCTGTTGATAGCTTTCGGAGCCCCTGGCGCACCGGCTTGACCTTCGGGTTGACGAGCAGACTGTGCTCGATGATGCTTCGGTCGACCCCCGTGATATCTTCGTCGGTCCAAGCAAACATGTCTAGATTCTTCTTGACGACTTCTTCTAATGAGGCGGTTATCTCCGGAGATAGCCCCTTGCCGAATTTTATTGGGTATTCTTTGCCGTCTTCTGAGATTATTCTTGTCTCGACATCACCCTCTGGGCTTGGTTTGAGCGAGGATCCCTTCGGGGGGCTCAAGGCCTCCGGTACTTCTTTGGCGCTCTCCGCCACATTATGCACTTGTCGAGGGTCCAATGGCTGCCCGTGGCCATATTCTGTCCTTCTGGCTACAACCTGGTCTCCTGAAATAGTAAGCACTCCACCTTGTGTGGGCATTTTGAGACAAAGGTAGTTGTGATGCGCTATAGCCCCGAATTGGTTTAACATCCCTCGACCGAAGATAGCATTTTAAGCGTAAGGGGCATCCACTACGTCGAAAATCACCTCTTCTACTCGGGCCAGCGGCCCCTCTCCGAAGGCAACCTCGAGGCCTATTTGACCGAGGGCATCGAGAGGCGGTCCTGAGAACCCTTGAAGTGGCCGGGCTGCTGGGAGTAGATGCTTCCGGGGTATACACATCTGGTCGAAGGCTTGGACAAAGAGTATGTCTGCGGAGCTTCCACCGTCCACCAGGATCCTCCGAACATCAGCCCCTGCTATATCGGCAGAGATGACTAATGGGTCAGCATGGGGAAACTTCACCCCTACTGCATCGCTGGCTGTGAATGAGATGGGCACACGGGACCATTCTGGCATCCCCTCAGCGGAACTTGAAGTCCCAATGTGCCCAACCTCGCGGACGTACTCGCGGCGCTGTCTCTTGGACATGCTGCCGAGGGTCCCCCCTCCGGAGATGGGCAGGACCACTCTCTTGCCGCGGTCTTGCGGATCTTCGTGCCTTGGTGGTGGCATAATACTGGCCACCAGTAGTCGTATGGGGGCTTCGAGGGCACCGGCTCGGGCCACAGCTTGAACAGGCTCCGATCGTGTCGTAGGTGGAGCCCGGTCCGAAGTACCCCTCCTGGTATTTCGGTCAATGTATTCACCCCGAAGGGTCAATATCGTCTTGCAGTCCTTCGTGTCATGGCTTCTATTATCGCCATGCACACAGCAGAAATGACTCTGGCGCCTTCCAGGCATCCTTTCTTGAGGTACCGACGGCCCAGCCTTGAAATTTTTTACCTGCTGGAAATTGGCAGGTGCCTTCGAAGCTGAAGGTGTAATGTTTAGCACTTCCGAACGGAAATGCTTCTTCCCTCGCCTGTACTCGCTAGGGCGGCTGTCTTGTGGAGGTTGCGGTGGAGCGGTGGCTTCTGGCTCCCTTTTGACTTCTCGGAGGGTGGGTAGTGCTGCCTCAGCTCGCCGAAGACATCCTTCCTCTGCCTTGGCATATTGCTCGAAGTATGCCATGAGCTGTGCTACGGATGTTACCGGCTTCCGATGGAGTTTGCTGAGGAGATCGGGGTTCAGCACCCCTTCGCGGGCAGCATCAACTACCGAAGAGGTAGTAAGGCCCTTGATCTGTGACTTGGTGTGGGCGAAGCGTGTGAAGTACTCTCGGAGGGTTCCCCCCTCCCGCTGCTTTACCTGGAACAAACTTCCTGTGGACATTGGGGCCACGAAAGTGCCTTGGAAGTTGCTCACGAACTTCTTTTTGAGTAGCTCCCATGACTTGATCGATCCTGGTTTTAGGGACCAGAACCATCGGAGCGCCACGCCTTCGAGAGCGAGTGGGAAGCATTTTGCCATGGTGCTTCGCACCCCTCCGCTTGCTTCTATGGCCAGGGCGTACGAGCGGGCGAACTCTCCGGGGTCCGACCCCCCGGAGTACTTGTGCAGCTTCGAGGCCTTGAACTTGGGGTCGAAAGGCACTCTCTGCAGATCAGGGTGCAACGGAGACTCATTGTCGAAGGACGCATTCTCGGCCTCCTCTTGGACTTGTATAACTTCTGGGGGTTGCGGGCTCCATCGTCTTGAGGCCCCCTTGGAGTTTCGGTGGAAGCTTGAGTGCGGAGTCGGTCGGCGGCCTCCTGCTTCCATCTGGATACCTCCTCCTGAAGCCTGGCTAGCTGCGTAGCCTCGGTTTCGGGAGGGCCTTCATCTTCGTCGGAGGGAACTTCAGGGTCTTGGCTTGCTGCGTAGTCGGTCTGAAGCATTGTAGGAGGGGGTAGAGGGCCCCGGGGCGCTCGACGCCCATCGGTTCTGGCAGGAACTGTCGGATTGGCTGAGGGTCCGGCTCCGTTGGTCCGAGGGGACCTTCGAAGGGGACCTGAAGCTTGACCACGCTTCGGAGGCATGGTTAGCCGATGAGGTGTCTTGGAAGTGGAAGGCTTCGAACGACTCGAGGGGGTCGAGAGAAGGCCTTCGGGCTGCACTAAGAAGCTCTTAACTGAAGGGTGCGCGGAATCTCAGGATTCCGAGGCTCCCCCCGTACGTTTTCTTCAGAGTGCAGTCAGCGGTAGAGAACAAGCTTTTAGAACTTGGATCCCCACGGACGGCGCCAACTGTTGGCGTAAAAGTTACACCAACAGGTTCTTAGTAGTCAAGAACAAACAAACGAGAGGTTTGTGTTTTTAGGACAAACTTGAGCCTCCGTAAAGGATAACAACTCAAGAGGTCCGAATGTATGTGTTTGAACCACTGGTTCTGGATCCTTCTTACAAGGTACAATGGGGGGTATTTATAGGGAAAAAGGCTTAAGGAATAGACCTATTTACCCCTAAGTTACAACTGACCTCCAATATTATAAACAAGGTTATACACGGTAAAGTGCCGTTGGGTAGATGGATAAGCAAGACATCCTATCAGTCACGTCTTCCTGCTTCGAAGCCTCCTCCTTCCCTTCGGAGGGTCCTTTGAGACTTCGCATCGTGACACCCTCCGACCGTGCCGACGTATGCTTCGAGCATTAGTCAGCCATCTTCGGGATCTTCTTGGAGCCCTCGGAGGGTTAACCTTTAAGTCCTGGAAATGAAGTAATTTCCCCCAACAGTCAGCTTTTTGCAGAGCAGACATTGTCAGCCTTTACAGTCTTTGACTTTTCTGAAGCCCTGCGGTAGCTTCGGTGAGAAGCCTTGAGCCTGACGGCCTTCGCTTCACCGAAGTTAGCCTCTGATATAGTGACGGTTGTGAGCCGAAGCCGTCAAAGCCCTTGGGCCTTCGCACCAACACCCACGGAGTGGACCACCACGGCTTCGCAGCTTCTCCCAGCTCCATCAGTCCGTGTACCGAAGCCATGCATGGCCGAAGTACCTCAAGTTCACTTCACTCCGGAGCTAGCCTTGCTCCGAAGCCTGCCTTACTCCTGAAGCCCCACCTTCGGAGTACCACCCTTCAAAGTCCCTCCTTCATCCAAGGCCTCCGCATGAAGCATTCCATGAGCACTTCGTCGTAGTGTCTCTCCCCGAGCACACTGCTCGACGAGCCTCACCCGGACCATGCCTTCGATGCACCTCGACTTCTGAGACCTTCGTCGGGTAACCTTTGAGTGTCTCCCTCCGGAGCACACCTCGAACACCTTACCTCTATTGAGGACTTGATCCACCATACTCCGAAGTCACCCCATCCGGAATACCCTTCGAAGTGCCTCGCCTCCGAGGACTTTGTCTCTAAGTACCTTCACCCAGAGCCACGCTCTGCACTTACTGCCTTCTCCTGGTGCACCTCGACCCGAGGTCCGACCTAGACCCTTCGCAACCTTCGTGACGGAGCTCCCCGCTCCACTGGCATCAAGCCTCCCGCTTGACCCAGGTTCACCTGCTACGAACCGTCCATCGCCTCCGAAGTCCCCTGCGCACCACAGACAAACAGACAAGTGTATCCAGTACTCCGGAGACCTCTCCGGGTTAGCAACCTTCGGCACACACTCCGGTGTACCGCCCAAAGTACCAAGACCTTCGGTACAAACCCAGTCATCGTGTACTGTCAGACCCCTCCGACAGGTACACTCCGCTGCAACAGCTGCAGCAACCAAACCCATCGAACCCTTCGGTGAAACAGCCTTTGAACCCCTTCGGAGGTATCCCTTCGAATTAGAGGGTAAATACTGTCAATCACTCATCACAGACTCCGAAAGCAACCCTTGGTTTCTCAATCTCCCCCTTGATGAGTGCATTGACAACCAAATTCAATGTTCAAGAAAATTTAAAGACTTTCAGCACACAAGTGACCATAAAAACTCAGAAACGAGCCAAATCATGTCACTTGATAGAAGAATTTTCCTCCCCCCTTTTCAAAAGAGTAAAAGCCCCTTCGGCAAATCTCCCCTTTGCAAGATAAAAACTCCCCCTGAGTTATTTTACCCCCTTGCTGCAGAGAACTCAAAAATTTCTCCCCCTTTGGCAATGCAAGCATCAAGGAGCATTCAAAAGACGCAAAGCTTCGAAATGAGCAGAATTGCAAAGACATATAGAGCAAAAATATGCCAACATTAATACCAATTTTTCATGTGCTCAGCTCAATTTAACATTCTCTAAAAACATGATGACAGCATGTGATTTTATCAGTTTGAAATAAAAGCATCACCACTCAATCAAGGTAACTAGTCAATTTCTACTCTAGACAGACAAGTCCAGTTCAAGTGGAGCATTTAAAAGCAAACTTGAAGATTAATGAATTTTGTCGTTCTTTTCATAATGCCAGGGGTTATTTGTTTGTCCACCTTATACTTTCCAATCAGGCCAAGCCTAGGCATGAAAGCCATCATAAGCTTAAAGCAATGATTTTGGCACACACTACACTATTCCAGTTCAGACCAATGTGCAATGGTAAGCAGTCTAGAATAGAGTAGTGCGACAAACAAACCCACTTGGATCTTTTTGCTTTGAAGCATACAAATTATGGATTTTTGGAAATTGAATTAAGTGAACAAATTGTTTAGCACTTTATGCATATCCATGAGTATGTAAAACAATTTTTCAAGTTGCAATGTTTAGCATCCAGAGAAAAGAAATCTTGCTGTCAAGCAGATAAAGGATAGCTAAAGCAGTCCCGCCTAAACATGCTAGATCCAAGACTAAGCAGTGAGCACGATTTGATTTTGGAAAGAAAACATCATGCACATTAATGTTTCAGATATATTAAATAGAGCTGAGCTGACACGATTTCATGAATTATAATCAGGCATATAAGTGCAAGAGATGTAAATGCAATTTCACACATGATGAGCATATGCATGATAATTAGAAAACATCTCCCCCTCACAAAATGCCGTAAGGGTGACAAATACCAAGTTCCCCACGCAAGTAGGCAAAACGAGAAGCATCGAGGGGTTTTGTTAAAATATCGGCTAGCTTGTGTTGGGTATCAACATATTGAAGTTCAATATCACCCTTCTCATTGTGATCCATGAGAAAATGATATCGCACATCAATGTGTTTGGTTCTGGAGTACTGAACCGGGTTGTTTGCAATACAAATAGCACTAGTGTTATCACAGAAAAGTGGAACACTCTTATAATATAACCTGAAATCCCGCAAAGTGGAAACCATCCACAGAATCTGAGAGCAACAGCTAGCTGCAGCAACATATTCGGCCTCAGCCGTCGATTGTGCAACACTAGACTGTTTGCGGGAAGACCAGCAAACCAGAGAAGTACCTAGAAAATGACAAGTACCAGAGGTACTCTTCCTATCATTCCTACACCCAGGAAAATCCGCATCGGAATAACCTCGAAGACATAAAGAGGAAGACGCTGAATACCATATGCCGAACTCAATGGTATGTTTGAGATACCTGAGAATGCGTTTTACCGCTTGGCGGTGCGAAGCTCGTGGTGAAGCCTGAAAACGAGCGCACAGACACACTGCGAAGTGTATGTCCGGCCTCGTAGCAGTCAAGTAGAGGAGGGAGCCGATCATGCTTCGGAACTCCTTCTGATCTACGACTTCTCCATCTTCGTCAGGATCCAATGCTACAGATGTAGCCATTGGAGTGGCGAGGGGCTTCGCATCTGCCATGTCAAATTTCTTGAGCAAGTCCTTGGTGTACTTCGTCTGGTGGACGAAGGTACCTTGTTTGCTTTTGCTTGATTTGCATCCCAAGGAAAAAGGTGAGTTCACCCATCATGGACATTTCAAACTCCCTGCTAGGGGTGAAAACAGATCGGATACGGACGGATATCACTAATATCATATCATTTTTCATATATTTTTTCGGATTCGAATTCGGATTCGAATAATCCGGATACGGATACGGAGTCGGATATCATCGAATACGAATACGGAGCGGATACGAATCGAATACGAATACGGTTACGAATACTTACCGAATATCAATAATGTATTTATTTATTCACGATCACAATACACAAATGACAAATAATAGTTAACATCATATAAATCATCATGAACGGGGAGAGAGAGGTGACAGGAGTAGGAGAGACCGGGAGAGAGAAAAAAATTAGGGTTGACAGGGTTTTAGTCAAAGTTAACTATTTACTTATTTTTGGAGTGAGAGAGATAAAGTTTAAAATTGTAAATTTAAAATATAAATGTTCGTTTAAAGTTGAATTTTTTTATAATATCAAAATACAACATATATAATATCATAAAAAAATTTCACATTTTTATACATAAGTTTGCTATTTTTAATTCATTATGTATGTTTCTTTGATTTATATTGAAATTTATCAAATTTGAACTACAAGTGCATGAAATAATGAACTAAAAATTCTAGAAAAATCATATTCATGCATGTGAGTCTATTTTAAGTCAGTATTCACTAAATTGAAAGGTATTTTTTTAAAAAAATGTTACGACATTCGATGGACAACGTAGAGTTTAATAAAATTTTAATTCTAAAAAATTCAAATTAAGTCTGAAAAATACGATACGTCTCATGGTATCATCATACGATACAAAGATGCTGTGATAAAAATTTAAAATTATTTTGACAAAGTTTGCATCTACGATGTTAAGAAAGATGGAGATTTGAGAGTAATGAGTTAGAATGATAAGAAGAATGTGATAGGTTTAAAAGAAAATCAATAGTTAAATCTTTGTTTAAACTTGATTTTTTTCTATGATTAAAATACAACATATCTAGTCTTATAAAAAATCACATTTTTATACATAAGTTTGCTATTTTTAATTCATTATGTATGTTTCTTTGATTTATATTGAAATTTATCAAATTTGAACTACAAGTGCAGGAAATAATGAACTAAAAATTCTAGAAAAATCATATTCATGCATGTGAGTCTATTTTAAGTCAGTATCCACTAAATTGAAAGATATTTTTTTAAAAAAAATGTTACGACACTCGATGGACAACGTAGAGCTTAATGAAATTTTAATTCTAAAAACTTCAAATTAAGTCTGAAAAATACGATACGTCTCATGGTATCATCATACGATACATAGATGCTATGATAAAAATTTAAAATTATTTTGACAAAGTTTGCATGTACGATGTTAAGAAAGATAGAGATTTGAAAGTAATGAGTTAGAATGTTAAAAGAAATGTGTTAGGTTTAAAAACAAATTAATAGTTAAATATTTGTTTAAACTTTTTATATAATTAAAATACAACATATATTAATTTATGGAAAATTTGGATATTGTTATATGTCAATTTGCTATTTTTCATTAATTCATTGTGTTTCTAAAATTTAAATTGAAAGAACTAATTTTTTTTATTTATTAAAAAAATTTATCTGTTTAAATTTATAGAAATTTATCCCATTTTTTAAAAAATATTTTTTTAAAAAATATTCTTTATTTTTAAAAAATATATTTTTTTAAAAAAAATAAAGAAGATTTTTTATTTCAAATCCATGGGCGGTTGGGCCATCAGGCCATGGCGCCATGGTGGTGGCCTGGTGGGCCTGCCAGCCAAATCTAAACCATCGGGCCATATAAAGGCCTGCAGTGTGGCCAGTGGGCCTATATTTTTAATGGGCCGGATATCCGAATAAGAACTATCTGGATTATCCGAATCCGTATCCGAATCCGACGGATATCAGGCATATCATATCCGTTTCTGTATCCGAAAAAAATATCTGAATCCGAATCCGTATCCGAAAAATCCGTATCCGAATCAAAAAATCCGAATCCGAATCCGTTTTTCCGGATACGGTCGGAAACTATCCGAACCACTTTCACCCCTACTCCCTTCTCATGGTATCTGCAAACTCGGCAACCAAAGCATAAGAAGAGCCACCAAAGATGATATCATCCACATAAATCTGCACTAGAAGGAAATCTTTGCCATGCTTGAGAGTGAACAGGGTTTTATCAACAGATCCCATCAAATACCCCCGCTCAAGCAGAAAAGACTTAAGTCTATCATACCATGCCCGAGGGGCCTGCTTGAGTCCATAAAGAGCCTTATGAAGTTTAAGGACTTTATGTGGGTATTTGGGGTTTTCAAAACCAGGGGGTTGTTTTACATAAACGTCTTCGCCTATGAAGCCATTAAGAAAAGCACTTTTGACATCCATTTGATAGAGTTTGAATCCCCAGGATGTCGCAAAGGCAAGCAAAATCCTAATGGCCTCAAGAAGAGCAACAGGTGCAAAAGTTTCTGTAAAATCAATCCCTTCTAATTGTGAATAACCCTGAGCCACAAGTCTAGCCTTGTTTCTAATTATAGTCCCATCCTCCCCTTGTTTGTTTTTGAAAATCCATTTGGTTCCAATGAAATGAACATTTGGTGGAGGATCAACTAAAGACCAGACTTGGTTTCTCTCAAAATTTTCAAGTTCCTCATGCATGGCATTGATCCAACTAGAATCAGAAAGTGCATGACTGACATCTAAGGGCTCGAAAGAAGCAACAAAAGCGGAATCAATGAAATGAGCATGAGAACGTGTTACCCTTTGATCAAGCTCACCAATGATCTGCTCGGGAGGATGCATCCTTTGAACATGGTGTGGAGCCTCACGGCGGGATGCAGTCTCCCCCTCAACTTGTGCGTTGGAGTGGTCCAAGATGACCGATGTGAGGTAGTTGCTTCGGGACCTTGTGCCGAAGTGGTCGAAGCGGGGTCAGCTTCGGGGGTTGATGTCGAGGGTAGTAGGGGTTCATCTTCGAACTCTCTGGGATCTTCTTCTTCGAATATGGTCTGTTCCATGTCGTGTTCATTTGCATATTCAAAAGCAGAACTAACATAGGGGGTCGATTCATCAAAAGTCACATCACATGACTCGATGACAGTGTTAGTTTCCAAATTATAAACACGATAAGAATGACCATGAGTAGTATAACCCAAAAAGATTCCGTCAGAAGATCGCGACTCAAATTTGTCCAAATTACCACGTTTTAGGATAAAGCAACGACAGCCAAAAAATCGAAGATGAGTAACCTTGGGTTGTCTCCCAAAACGTAGTTCATAAGATGTCAAGTTTAAAATTGAGCGCAAGAATATTCGGTTTGAGATGTAACATGCAGTGTTCATGGCCTCAGCCCAGAATTTTCTAGGAGTCCTATGCTCATCGAGCATCGTCCTAGCCATCTCAACCAAAGTGCGGTTCTATCTCTCAACGACACCGTTCTGTTGAGGAACCCACGGAGCAGAGAATTGATGTTCTATGCCATGCTCCATGCAAAAATCAACAAAGAGACTATTTTTGAACTCAGTGTCATTATCACTTCGAATGAATTTCAGTGCACCAGGGAGTTCAGTGAAAAGTCTCAAAGCCAAGCTCCGAAAGTGTGAAAACACTTCATCCTTGCTGGCAAGAAAGAAGACCTAAGAGTAGCGAGAGAAATCATCGACAATAACAAGCACATACCACTTGCCGCCTAAAGAACTAACCCGAGAAGGACCTACAGTGTCCATGTGGAGAAGTTCTTCGGGTTGTTCAGTCATCACTGTGGTGACTGGCGAATGCGAAGCGGCGATCATTTTTCCATGTCGACAAGGAGCGCAAACTAAATTCTTCTCAAACTTGATCTTGGGCAATCCTCAGATCAGACCTAGGGCACTCAGACGAGCGAGCAACTCAAAGCTCATATGCCCTAGTCTCCTATGCCACTTCCAAAGCTCAGAGGTAGAATGTGCAACAAGACAATGAGAAGAACCAGATGACTCAGAAAAATCAGCTCCAAAAACTCTCCCAACTCTAAAGATCTTACAAACAACAACGCCATCAAAATTGAGTACTTGCGAAGTATCGCGATGAAATCGCACTTCGAAGCCCTCATCAAGCAACTGAGATACAGACAATAAATTGTATCCCAGGTTTTCAACCAAAGCAACATCTTTGAGAGTGAAATTCGAGTTAATTCTTACCACACCTTTACCTTTCACTCTACTCCTTCGATTGTTGCCGAAGGTGATATGTTCCCTTTGCTTGGTTGTGGTGAGGCTGGAGAACCATGCTGCATCTCCGGTCATATGGCGCGAACAACCGGAGTCCATGATCCATGTGCCCTCCAAGCCTCGGTCTGTCACCTACACATGATAAGAGAATCTCGATCGCTCAGTGCTAGGGTGAGTGAAAAAATGACGAGGCATCCAGCACTGAGTGACACGAGTAGTAGGCACAGTAAAAGTAGACTGTCTATGCACAGGATAATCAAAATGATGCAAAGTGCGAGGTCTACCTGCATGTTGTGAACGAACAACATGACGAGGTCTCCTACTCTGACGAGGTACAAAGCTACTCGCCCGGGGTCTACCACCATATGGAATATGGTGAACACCTCGAGGAGAAAACCTCTCCGAGAAGCACGAGGAGTCTCAAAAGCAGGACGATAGTAAAACTCAGACTCATGCATACCTAAAGATGGGTAATGCATACCTAAAACTCAGTGGGCTCAAGCACTGGCACTAGCTTTGTCACTTGAGGATCAGAAGTCACTTTCGATTCTATCACTTCTGCCACTTTATTGGGCACTGGCTCTTCCTCTGCCTTTTCCTCTATTTCACGCTCATCAACAGGTGATAATGATCCTATATTTTGCACATCCTGAGATGAAAGATATGTGGGGGATTGTGATGAGACAATAGGTGATTTACTCTGAGAACTTGTCTGCAGTAATTTGATATCTCGGCTCGCCCATAGGACAAAGTTATTTAGAGCATCTCCGATTGTCTCAATCCCCTCATCAGGCATTGGAAGATCCAAGGGGTCATTAATAAATCTGTCGTTGGTGATCTCATTGACCTGAACCTTGGTATAGTCAGCAGGAATAGGCCGATTGTGAAATAAATCCCCAGGCATAGCAATGCCTCGTGCAGCCTCTTGGGAATGCCCTTTGCGCCCTATCGGTACATGCAGGCTGCAGGGTGTGTCCTCTTTAATATAATTTACAGGAAATTTGTCTTGTACTGAGCCAACACTGCTTGGTACGTCGAGTCGTACCTCTGGCACAATTATTTGTCCAGCTGCAGCCTGCATTATGTTTGGATTCTCGTTAATAAATTCAAAAAAGTGTCGCTCCCACTCTGCACGGCGCTCTGCGGCGTCGTCTGTGCGTGCTTGACGCTTCTTGTATGTGGCACCCTCCTGTTTCTTGAAAGTATTTTTCCAGGGTGCTATAGAAGAGACACCTCGGGTGCGCCCTCGATGTTCCTCGTTTCCGAGAGCAGATGTAAGCTGGTCATTACATCCCTCGGGCTTGAACTTTCCAGTCTTCTCCAACTCAGCGATTTCCTGTGCTTTCTGGAATACTTCACTAGTCCGTGAGTCGGAGAGCATATATTGGCCCTCGGGTGTTTTTTTAGCTCGACCTAGGAGCCATCTCTTAGTGCGCTGATCAGCACCTGAAAACTGTTCAGGTAACCCAGCCGCACGGTCCTCCTCCTCCTTTTTACTCCACTCATCCTCCTTAGCCTTATATCCACCTGGCCCAAGTTTATGGGGGAACTTATTCTTCTTATTAAGTTCTTTGAACATTATGCTCTCTTGTTTGGCTTCTTCGGAGCAATGCTGCATTTTGAATTCATTCCATTCATTTGGCGTTATAAAGCCGTAGTCGTTGAGTGGCGACTCATCTTTCTGAAGGTATTGTGTGTTCAGTTTAGTCCTAAATGTACGGAGAGCCTTCCCGATAGTCTTCAATGTGGCAGCTTTAGCGTCTTCTAAGCGGTCTTCCGGGAATTTATAATGCGCTTTTATATGCTGCCACAATTCGTTCTTTGTAGCTTCAGGGACAGTCTTCCAATTTTTCCAAACTATCTTACATCGCTCCCTGGCGAGACATCCACAGTCGTTACGCCACTTCGCTGTGATTTCTTTTGGCTTCTTTGGAGCCCCATCAACATGCACTTCTTCAACCTCATAGATAGCTGTATGTAGCTTGTTCTTCTCCCGTTTCCCTCTCCTCTTCGCATTTGCAGACGATGTTGTGGCAGCGGGCTCAACATCTGTTCGCTCAGCTGACTCAATAGCTGGGACAATAGTTGTTCTTTTCTCGACTTGGAATAATCGACGCTTGCTTCCTCGCTTTGGACGATCCTACGATGATAGACAATGTGAGCTTCAGGAATGTAATCCTCGGTTAGAAGCTGCTCTGACTTGTTACTAACGTAATAATTACCTCCGCTTGAGCTTCAAGAATGTAATCCTCATCGGCGTCTTCTCTCGTTCTCTTCTTCCTAGGCTCCATTGGATGTTCATTCTCCGGAGAGTGGTACGAAGATTCGCTATCGGAGGATCCTTCAGATGAACCCTCTTTATTTGTTTTTGCGGGAGACTCGTAGATGAGCTCCTCGATGGAACGTCCTTCTTCCGCCATAGATAAACTATTCATATGAAGATGCTAATGTATCAGAATTTTGGTTATGCAAAAAAGGTCTGATGTCATATTAATCCTAAAGTTAGGATGTTGTGTTGTTTTCTCTCTCTAGTGTTGTTGACGCCTCAGCATATTTTGTGTTGTTTTTCAAAATGTTCATGTCTGCCATGGAACCATGTTCACGCCCATTCCCTGTCAGCAACACGAGAAAGAAGTTGTTGATAGGAATGGACGTGTCACATGGTTTGATGACATACATGAGATAACTCAATAACAATTTGCATCATAGGCCCCTAAAAGGAATTGCAGAATCTAATGTTGGCCTTCAGCCAGATGCATGAACTTGAGGATTAGTATATAGTAGCCTTAGAAATAATAGCGGTAGTAAACTAGTCACAGTGTTGTTTAGGCCTCAGCATATTTTGTGTAGCTTTTCAAAATGTTCATGGCTGCCATGGAACCATGAGCACATCCATTCCCTGTCAGCAACACGAGAAAGAAGTTGTTGATAGGAATGGATGTGTCACATGGTTTGATGACATACATGAGATAACTAAATAACAATTTGCATCATAGGCCTCTAAAAGGAATTGCAGAATCTAATGTTGGTCTTCAACCGGATGCATGAACTTGAGGATTAGTATATAGTAGCCTTAGAAATAATAGCAGTAGTAAACTGAACACAATGTTGTTGAGGCCTCAGCATATTTTGTGTAGCTTTTCAAAATGTTCATGGCTGCCATGGAACCATGAACACATCCATTCCCTGTCAGCAACACGAGAAAGAAGTTGTTGATAGGAATGGACGTGTCTCATGGCTTGATGACATACATGAGATAACTCAATAACAATTTGCATCATAGGCCCCTAAAAGGAATTGCAGAATCTAATGTTGGCCTTCAGCCAGATGCATGAACTTGAGGATTAGTATATAGTAGCCTTAGAAATAATAGCGGTAGTAAACTGGTCACAGTGTTGTTTAGGCCTCAGCATATTTTGTGTAGCTTTTCAAAATGTTCATGGCTGCCATGGAACCATGAGCACATCCATTCCCTGTCAGCAACACGAGAAAGAAGTTGTTGATAGGAATGGATGTGTCCCATGGCTTGATGACATACATGAGATAACTAAATAACAATTTGCATCATAGGCCTCTAAAAGAAATTGCAGAATCTAATGTTGGCCTTCAGCCAGATGCATGAACTTGAGGATTAGTATATAGTAGCCTTAGAAATAATAGCGGTAGTAAACTGGTCACAGTGTTGTTTAGGCCTCAGCATATTTTGTGTAGCTTTTCAAAATGTTCATGGCTGCCATGGAACCGTGAGCACGCCCATTCCCTGTCAGCAACACGAGAAAGAAGTTGTTGATAGGAATGGACGTGTCACACGGCTTGATGACATACATGAGATAACTCAATAACAATTTGCATCATAGGCCTCTAAAAGGAATTGCAGAATCTAATGTTGGTCTTCAACCGGATGCATGAACTTGAGGATTAGTATATAGTAGCCTTAGAAATAATAGCGGTAGTAAACTGATCACAATGTCGTTGAGGCCTCAGCATATTTTGTTGCCATGGAACATTAGAGGGAAAAACAACACAAAATATGCTGAGGTATCAACAAAACTAAAGAGAGAGAACAACACAATCTCCTAGCTTGAGAATTAATATAGTGGCTTCGGAAGTAATAGCTGACTACTGTAGCCAAGAAGATTTTTTCATACATTTCCCACCTTTGACACTGTGATCAGTTTACTACTGTAGCCTCAGAAATAATAGCAGTAGTAAACTGATCACAGTGTCAAAGGTGGAAATGTATGAACACTCTTCTTGGCTACAGTAGTGAGCTATTACTTCTGAAGCTACTATA
>JAAALK010000290.1:39031581-39140394 GCA_019279435.1 Zizania palustris
AAGATCACCAGTTGACCTTAACCGGTTTTGTGATCTGTTGGCGACATGGATAGAGGCAGTAAAATTCCTCTGTTCGATGGGACAGATTTTGCATACTTGAAGGTGCGCATGGAGGCTTACTTGTTAAGCCAAGGAAATGCAATTTGGGAGATTGTGGACTCACAATACTCCATCCCTGAGACTCGCACCTCTCAGACTGAGAAGGATCAGTATAATGCCACTCCAAGGCAAGAAATATACTGTTCATCGGTTTGAGTAGAAGTGAGTTTGATAGGGTGCAGCACCTTAGGACTGCTAGGAAGATTTGGACAACACTCACTGTCTTTCATGAGGGCTCTACTCAGATTAAGGCCAGGCGTCAAAGCACATACAATCAACAGTACCAGCTGTTTGTGCAGGCACCTGGTGAATCTATAGATGCCATGTTTTCCTCGCTTTGACGCGATAGTGAGTAACTTGCGATCCAACGGGACGCTTGCTTACAGTGATCATGACAGGGCTATCAAGCTTCTCTATGCTCTTGACTGTAGCATATGGGAAGTAAAGATATCCAGCATTGAGGAGTCCGCAGGATATGACACTTTGACCTGCGATGAACTCTTTAGCAAGCTGAAGTCCACAGAGATTGCAAAGGCATCTCTTGCTGTGCACAGAAGCTCTTTGCCACAGCCATTGGCATTGGTTTCTAGCACTAGCCGTGGCACCACTGCAGAACCAAGCACATCTGGCACTTGTGTTCTTGCAGATGGTTTTGCTTTGTCCTCCCTGGTCTCCGTCACAAAGGAGCAGGTGGACACTCTAGCTGATGATGAGCTTGCTCTCATTGCCCGGAGGTTCACCCGTTTTCATCATGAGAGACGGGATCAAAGGAGAAGTGGTTTTGGTGGTTGTTTTGAATGCGGTGACACTTCTCACATCAAGGCTAATTGCCCTAAGCTCAAAAAGAGAGATGAGAGTGAGCGCCCCAAATACCACAAGGAGAGGAAACCCTTTGTGAAGGGCAAGCGCGGCAAGATGGCTAAGAAAGTAGCCAAGGCCGCTTCCAGAGCTTTTGTTGCTGCTCTCAGTGCATCGACACGTCCTCAACTGAGGAGTCGAGCTCTGAGGAGGAGGAGTCCCCAAGGAAGGAGGACAAGAAGGACAAGAAGGGAAGAGACTTCACCGGCCTTTGCTTCATGGCCGACAGCGATCACAGCGGCGATGAGCTTGACTCATCTGAGGTAAACCTATCATCTGACTAGCTACTAATTAAATTAGATGAGCTGAATGAAGTAGTGCTTGGTCAGGATAGATTACTTGTGCAAGCCGCTAGAGAAAGAAAGACCTTAGACTTAGGCTAGAAAATGTTTCTACTGAATATGCCATGCTTAAGTCTAAGTTTAATGATGCTGAATGTGAGTCCTGTTCTGTTGTCATGAGTGAGCTTGCTCAGTTGCGCTCTGTACATGCTCAAACTCTCTCTGAGCTTGAGACTGCATAGAAGCAGCTTTTGGAGGTGGATTCTAGACCTCATGATGTTATTGATTGCATGAACTGTTCATTATTGCGCGATAGCATTAATTTACGTGATAAGCATGTTCATGATTTAGAGGCTAGATTGGAGAGGGCTGGTAGTTCTAAGGATGTGCAACCTGTTTGTGACACTTGCATTACCCTTAACGACCAGCTAGGCACTGTTAGAGAGCGTGCTGAGAACCTCATGTCAGAAAATGAATACCTTCTTTCCGTGGTTAACAAATGCACTGAGGGAAAGGGTAGGATGGATTTGCTCTTTGCCAAGACCAAGTTGTGTGCTGACAGAGCAGGGGTAGCTCTAGGTTTGGGTTTTGAGAGGATCTCTTCAGACTGTAAGATCAAAACTGTTTTTACCTCTCCCACTACCTTAGAGAAAGAAAGAGCTCTGTTAGACACCCCACCAGCCAAGAAACCTAACCAAGCTCAAAAGAAAACCACTCCTCTTGCCAAGAAAAATCCTCCCAAGAAAACCACTCAGAGAAAACCCAAGGAGCCTGTGAGAGTTGCTCCTATGACCCATGAGAGTGCCCCAGGAGAGTGTTTCATTGTTCCTATTGTCAACGGGCGGGTCATTTGGTTGGGTTTTGTTTTCGTCGCATCAAGGATGAGCGACGCTCTCAGGCGATGAGTTTCTAGGACATGCATTACCAATCTTTAGGTATGCATGAGTCTGAGTTGTACTATCGTCCTGCTTTTGAGGCTCCTCGTGCTTCTCGGAGAGGTTTTGCTCCTCGAGGTGTTCACCATGTTCCATATGGTGGTAGACTTCGGGCTAGCAGATTTGTACCTCGTCAGAATAGGAGACCTCGACATGTTGTTCGTTCACAGCATGTAGGTAGACCTCGCACTTTGCATCATTCTGATTACTATGTGCGTAGATCGTCTGCTTTCACTATGCCTACTACTCGTGTCACTCAGTGCTGGATGCCTCGTCATTATTTCACTCACCCCAGCACTGAGCGATCGAGACATTCTTATCGTGTGTAGGCGACAGGTCGAGGCTTGGAGGGCACGTGGATCATGGACTCCGGTTGTTCGCACCACATGACCGGAGATGCAGCTTGGTTCTCCAGCCTCACCACAACCAAGCAAAGGGAACATATCACCTTCGGAAACAATCGAAGGAGTAGAGTGAAAGGTAAAGGTGTGGTAAGAATTAACTCGAATTTCACTCTCAAAGATGTTGCTTTGGTTGAAAACCTGGGATACAATTTGCTGTCTGTATCTCAGTTGCTTGATGAGGGCTTCGAAGTGCGATTCCATCGCGATACTTCGCAAGTGCTCAATTCTGATGGCGTTGTGGTGTGTAAGATCTTTAGAGTTGGGAGAGTTTTTGGAGCTGATTTTTCAGAGTCATCTGGTTCTTCTCATTGTCTTGTTGCACATTCGACTTCTGAGCTTTGGAAATGGCATAGGAGACTAGGGCATATGAGCTTTGAGTTGCTCGCTCGTCTGAGCGCCCTAGGTCTGATCCGAGGATTGCCCAAGCTCAAGTTTGAGAAGAATTTAGTTTGCGCTCCTTGTCGACATGGAAAAATGATTGCTGCTTCGCATTCGCCAGTCACCACAGTGATGAATGAACAACCCGGAGAACTTCTCCACATGGACACTGTAGGTCCTTCTCGGGTTAGTTCTTTAGGCGGCAAGTGGTATGTATTAGTTATTGTCGACGATTTCTCTCGCTATTCTTGGGTCTTCTTTCTTGCCAGCAAGGATGAAGTGTTTTCACACTTTAGGAGCTTGGCTTTGAGACTTTTTACTGAACTCCCTGGTGCATTGAAATTCATTCGAAGCGATAATGGCACTGAGTTCAAGAATAGTCTCTTTGTTGACTTTTGCATGGAGCATGGCATAGAACATCAATTCTCTGCTCCGCGGGTTCCTCAACAGAACGGTGTTGTTGAGAGGAAAAACCGCACTTTGGTTGAGATGGCTAGGACGATGCTTGATGAGCATAGGACTCCTAGAAAATTCTGGGCTGAGGCCATGAACACTGCTTGTTACATCTCAAACCGAATATTCTTGCGCTCAATTTTAAATTTGACATCTTATGAGCTGCGTTTTGGGAGACAGCCCAAGGTTACTCATCTTCGAGTTTTTGGCTGTCGCTGGTTTATCCTAAAACGTGGCAATTTGGATAAATTTGAGTCGCGATCTTCTGACGGGATCTTTTTAGGTTATACTACTCATGGTCATTCTTATCGTGTTTATAATTTGGAAACTAACACTGTCATCGAGTCATGTGATGTGACTTTTGATGAATCAACCCCCTCTGTTAGTTCTGCTTTTGAACAGGTAAATGAACACGACATGGAACAAACCTTATTCGAAGAAGAAGATCCCGTAGAATTCGAGGATGAACCCTACTACCCTCGACATCGACCCCCGAAGCCGACCCCGCTTCAACTACTTCAGCACGAGGTCCCGAAGCGACTACCTCAACATCGGTCATCTTGGACCACTCCAACGCACAAGTTGAGGGGGAGACTGCATCACGCCGCGAGGCTCCACACCAGGTTCAAAGGATGCACCCTCCCGAGCAGATGATTGGTGAGCTTGATCAAAGGATAACACGTTCTCATGCCCATTTCACTAATGCTGCTTTTGTTGCTTCTTTCGAGCCCTTAGATGTTAGTCATGCACTTTCTGATTCTAGTTGGATCAATGCCATGCATGAGGAACTTGAAAATTTTGAGAGAAACCAAGTCTGGACTTTAGTTGATCCTCCACCAAATGTTCATTTCATTGGAACAAAATGGATTTTCAAAAATAAACAAGGGGAGGATGGGACTATAGTTAGGAACAAGGCTAGACTTGTAGCTCAGGGCTTTTCTCAACTAGAAGGGATTGATTTTACTGAAACTTTTACACCTGTTGTTCGCCTTGAGGCCATTAGGATTTTGCTTGCCTTTGCAACATCCCAGGAATTCAAACTCTATCAAATGGATGTCAAAAGTGCTTTTCTTAATGGCTTCATAGGTGAAGATGTTTATGTAAAACAACCCCCTGGTTTTGAAAACCCTAAGTACCCACATAAAGTCCTTAAACTTCATAAGGCTCTTTATGGACTCAAGCAGGCTCCTCGGGCTTGGTATGATAGACTTAAGTCTTTTCTGCTTGAGCGAGGGTATTTGATGGGCTCTGTTGATAAAACTTTGTTTACTCTCAAGCATGGCAAAGATTTCCTCCTAGTTCAGATTTATGTGGATGATATCATCTTTGGTGGCTCTTCTCATGCCTTGGTTGCCGAGTTTGCAGATACCATGAGCAGGGAATTTGAAATGTCAATGATGGGTGAACTCACCTTTTTCCTTGGTTTGCAAATCAAGCAAAGCAAACAAGGTACTTTTGTCCACCAGACAAAGTACACCAAGGACCTGCTCAAGAAGTTCGACATGTCCGATGCGAAGCCCCTCGCCACTCCAATGGCTACATCTGTAGCACGGGACCCTGACGAAGATGGAGAAGCCGTAGATCAGAAGGAGTTCCGGAGCATGATCGGCTCCCTCCTCTACTTGACTGCCACGAGGCCGGACATACACTTCGTTGTGTGTCTGTGCGCTCGTTTTCAGGCTTCACCACGAGCTTCGCACCGCCAAGCGGTTAAGCGCATTCTAAGGTATCTCAAACACACCCTAGAATTTGGCATATGGTATTCAGCATCTTCATCTTTATGTCTTCGAGGTTATTCAGATGCGGATTTTGCTGGATGTAGAATTGATAGGAAGAGTACCTCTGGTACTTGTCATTTTCTGGGTACTTCACTGGTTTGCTGGTCTTCCCGCAAACAGTCTAGTGTTGCACAATCGACGGCTGAGGCCGAATATGTTGCTGCAGCTAGCTGTTGCTCTCAGATTTTGTGGATGGTTTCCACTTTGCGGGATTTCGGGTTAGATTATAAGAGTGTTCCACTTTTCTGTGATAACACTAGTGCTATTTGTATTGCAAATAACCCGGTTCAGCACTCCAGAACCAAACACGTTGATGTGCGGTATCACTTTCTCAGAGATCACAATGAGAAGGGTGATATTGAACTTCAATATGTTGATACCCAACACCAGCTTGCCGACATTTTTACAAAACCCCTCGATGCTTCTCGATTTGCTTACTTGCGTGGGGAACTTGGCATTTGTCACCCTTACGGCATTTTGTGAGGGGGAGCTGTTTTAGATGGATGTGCCTTTGTCTAATTGTGTTGAAATTGCATTTGCATATTTTTCACTTATATGCCTGCTTATAATTCATGAAATCATGTCAGCTCAGCTCTTTTTAATTCATCTGGAACATTCATGTGCATGGTGTTTTATTTTCAAAATCAAATTGTGCTCACTGCTTAGTCTTGAATCTAGCATGTTAGGCAGGTCTGCTTTAGCTATCTTTTATCTGCTTGATAGCAAGACACATTTCTTTGGATGCTAAAAATTGCAACTTGAAAAATGGTTCTCAATTTTCATGGATATTCATAAAGTACCAAACAATTGGTTCACTTGGTTAAAATAAAAATTCCATGATTTGCATGCTTTAAGTTAAAAGATCCAGGTGGGTTTGTTTGTCGCACTACCCTATTCTAGACTGCTTACCATTGCACATTGGTCTGAACTGGAATAGCGTAGTTTATGCCAAAATCTATGCCTTAAGCTTCTTATGGCTGTCATGCCTAGGCTTGGCCTGATTGGAAAGTATAAGGTGGACAAACAAATAACCCCTGGCACTAAGAAAAGAACAACAAAAATTCATTGCTTATCAAGTTTGCTTTTCATGCTCCTTTGAACTGGACTTGTCTGTCTAGAGTAGAAATTGACTAGCTTTGCGCAGTCCTTGCGTTTACTTGTCTAGTTTCCTTGACTAAGTGGTGATACTTTTATTTCAAAAATGATCAAATCACATGCTTCATCATGCTTTTAGAGAATATTAATTTGAGCTGAGCCCATGATCATTGGTGTTACTGTTGGCATATTTTTGCTTCATATGTCCCTGCCATTCTGCTCAATTCGAAGCTTTGCATTTTTTACATGCTCCTTGATGCTTGCATTGCCAAAGGGGCAGAAATTCCTCGTTCTCTGCCGCAAGGGGTATAAGTTCCAAAGGGGGAGAAAAATTTGACATAAAGAGGAAGAAGGTTCTTTATTGCCAAAGGAAAAGCTTAACTCAGGGGGAGTTTTTATTGCCGAAGGGGCTTTTTACTCTTGTGAGAAAGGAGGAGGAAAATTCTTCTGTCAAGTGACATGATTTGGCTCTTTTCTGAGTTGTTATGGTCACTTGTGAGCTGAAAAATTTTACATCTTCTTGAACTTGGATTTGGTTGTCAATGCACTCATCAAGGGGGAGATTGAGAAACCAAGGGTTGGTTTCGGTGTTTTGTGATGAGTGATTGACAGGTTTTTTACCCTCTGTTCGAAGGGTACCTCCGAAGGGTGTTCGGAGGTGGTTTCACCGAAGGGTGTTCGGTGTTTGCTTGCTGCAGCTGTTGCAGCGGAGTGTGCTTGTCAGAGGGGTCCGACAGTACACGATGACTGGGTTCGTACCGAAGGCTTCGGTACTTTGGGCGGTACACCGGAGTGTGTACCGAAGGTTGCTTACCCGGAGAGGTCTCCGGAGTACTGGAAACACTTGTCTGTTTGTCGGTGGTGCGCAGGGACTTCGGAGGCGACGGACGAACGTAGCAGGTGAACCTGGGTCAAGCGGGAGGCTTGATGCCAGGGGAGCAGGGAGCTCCGTCACGGTGGCTGCGAAGGTGGTCTGGGTCGGTCCTCGGGTCGAGGCGTGCCAGGTGAAGGCAGAGAGTGCGGAGCGTGGCTCCGGCTGAAGGTACTCCGAGACAAAGTCCTCGGAGGTGAGGCACTTCGAAGGTACTCCGAACGGAGTGACTTCGGAGTTGGGTGGATCAAGTCCTCTGCGGAGGCAAGGAGTTCGAAGTGTGCTCCGGAGGGAGACATTCGAAGGTGCCCAACGAAGGTCTCAGAAGTCGAGGCGCATCGAAGACATGGTCCGGGTGAGGCTCGTCGAGGAGTGTGCTCGGGGAGAGACACTGCGACGAAGTGCTCATGGAATGCTTCATGCGGAGGCCTTGGACGAAGGAGGGACTTCGAAGGGTGGTACTCCGAAGGTGGGGCTTCGGAATGAGGAAGGCTTCGGAGCGAGGCTAGCTCCGGAGTGAGGATGACTTGTGGTGCTTCGGCCTGCATGGCTTCGGTACACGGACTGACGAAGTTCGAGCTGGGTGAAGCTGCGAAGCCGTGGTGGTCCACTCCGGAGGTGTTGGTGCGAAGGCCCAAGGGCTTTGACGGCTTCAGCTCAAAACCGTCACTGTATCGGAGGCCATCTTTGGTGAGGCGAAGGCCACCAGGCTCAAGGCTTCTCGCCGAAGCTACCGCACCCTCGCGTGCGAAGGAAGGATTCCAGAAGGTCAAAGACTGCAAAGGCTGACACTGTCTGTTCTGTAAAAGGCTGACACTGTCCCCTCTGCAAAGCTGACAGAGAAGCCTCCAGAATAAAGGTGGACTACCTTTTGTACCCCTTAGTTCTGTAGAGTCAAATCCTTTGTAAACCCTAGGGGTAGTGTAGTCATTTCCTTTGGGTGAACTGTGGGCTATAAATATGGGGGCTCGGTAGGTAACATTTAACACTTTGAGCATTTACTGTTGAGCTCCTGTAGAAACATACCTCGCTGTATTCATCCAGAGTCAATTCATTTTGTGTTCCTTGTTCAAGCGGCGAAGCCCTGCTTCTTTGTGCTTTTTGCTTGAGCTCGCTTTACATACCTCGCTTGTTGTAGTACACCGAAGCCTGTAGAGGCGAAGGTTGTTTTTGTGCGAAGTGTGTTTTGTCAGTGTGCGTTCGCTCTGTGTAACAGGAGGCGAGACCTCGCTGCTTACTAGCGAAGCCCTGATCGAGGCCCGTTTTGCTTCTTGTGTCGAAGCCCTTAGCATAGTCCATTTGTGTGCGTTTAGACCTTCGTGTACGAAGCACAGCACCAGTTGTTGCTGCCAAGTACTTGGTCGAAGTCCTCAGAGGGCAGTCCACTCTTGCGAAGGGTGAAGTGCGAAGCCTGCTCAAAGCACCCTCTGTGCGGAGCCTGCACTGACTTTGCAGAGTAGATTTTCGAGGGTTGTTAGTGGAGCGAAGTCTTCTTGGCTTCGAACTTTTGCTCCTGCGAAGCCTGTGTTCGGAGCTGTCGAAATACCTCCGAACCAGACCTTCGAAGGTTGTGTTCGAAGCCTGTTCCGCAGAAGACAGGATTAAAACCGAAGGCTGTTTTAGCCTGAAATTTTAAAAGCTCCCATTCACCCCCCCTCTGGTCGCCGTTTTCGGTCCAACACACGGTAACTCGTGCCAAAACCTTCCATATAGTCCTCCTCGACTCAACATCACCCTCTTATAGGTTTCATATGGTGTCCCGACGCGTCGGAGCCCAACCATACCCCCCCTTGAGCCTCGTCGGTACAAGTCGCCTGCAGGCTTGCCCCTTGCCCCCTCCACTATGGTGCATCGAGTCGGAGTATTCCATACTTCCAGTTAGGACTTACCCATTAGACTTGTGGTTGGTATGGAAGTGCTTTGCAACAGATCCCGCAGACCGGTCCTTATAGTGCCCCGGGTGCGACAAACCAATGCCCGAGCTTGCACCCGGAACCCACCATACTTATAACTTAGCCAACTCCAACAGAGTCCAAAGATGAGAATAATCGGGAAAATTCATATATCAGAATCCAGCTATCTACGACTCATTCTTTTTATCATATAGCAGTTGTGCCGGTAAATTGGGCACTAACTAATAATTTTATAGTAGAGTGACAAGGAGTTAAGGCTCAATAAGCATGGCTTGGGTTTGCACACAAGGACGGGGATCTAATAAATATAAGTGTAGGGCTTGATATTGGACTAATGCAGTATTAACCTATGAGTTATAGCAATAATTTATTAAAACATGGGCTCAATGATGATCAACTATTTCCACAGAGGTGGTCGATGACTTGCCTTGATCAGCAAAGGGGGATGGAGGAACCTCGGGGTAGAACTCCTGCTCCTCGACGAACTCGTAGTCTTCTCGATACGGAAAAATAAACAACACATTCAATAAACAGATAAAAATCCACCCAATAATAAACATACATATTTGTGGGTTTTATTATGGGGAATAAAGTTTTAATATTTTGATGTTTAGTGAAAATAGTAAACTTATATCTTTAGGATTTTTCTTAATTTAATTTCTGAATTAATATTTTTAACCCTAAGGGGTTTTTATTCATTTATTTATTAAGAATATTTTGGGTAACAGTAACCTACTGTTTTTATGGCATTAATGTGTAGATAATAATATGCTGAATTTAACAAAATTTGAATGGTGAAATTTGGAGTTTAAATGAGCAAGTTATGAATTTTCAAAGTTTAAATCAATTTCTGGAATTTTATTTAAACAGAAAATGGGCTTTTGTCCACGGTGAACCAGGCTCACGGTGGACTGGCTACTGTGCGCGTGGACCGGTTGATCCAGAGCCGTCGGATCTGGATCTGGCGGCCAGGCGCGAGGCGGGAGGCTTAAGTGAGATTGAACGGCCAGGATTAAAACGGGCGAAATGGTATGACGTGGACGCACGAGATCGATCCAGGGGGTTTAAGTGGCGATCGACGGCTGAGAGGCCTTGATACCCCTTTGACCAGATCCGAGGGCCCAGATTAAATCCCGGAGGGATTTAATCCTAGCCCTCCGATCGCGATCGGACGGTCGTGCGTGCGTCCGGCACGACACGTGCGTAAGGGGCTCATACCCTTCGTCTCCGGCGACGGCGAGGGTTCGGGCGCAGTGGCAGCGGCGGCGGCGAGTGCCTAGGTGCCTAGCTAGGGCCAAAAATGGAACGCGGAGGGGATGGCGGTCATGACCGTACCTTTGACGGCGAAGATGGAGGTCCGGAGGGGACCGGCGGCGAGGGTAGACAGTGAGGGGTCTTCGGGAGCTTGACGGCGACGGCGGTCCGACGGTCCTCACGGCCGTTGGAGGCGTGGCCGATGACGGGCTGGCGATGACGGTCCCGACGTTGGCGGTGGCTAGGGCGAAGGGGGCCGGGATCGACGGCGATCGGCGACCGGAGGTGGAGCAGGACCTAAGACCGAAAAGAGGGCGACGGCGCTCGGCTTTTGCTCTAGGATGGCTGTGTTTGTGTGGGCTGAGTGCGGAGGCCAGAGGGGGTTTATATAGGGGTCGCCGGCGGTGGCTATGGTAGGGTAATCGGAGGAAACCGAGAGGGATCCTTTCCATCTCCGGTGAGGTTTCCAAACCTCCGGATTTGCTTCCTTTCTCGCGAAACTGTGTCGGCTATGGAAGGAAAGGGGGCGGTGGCGATCAGGGAAGGTGATCCGAGGCGATCGGGTGAGCGCGGGTGGCCGGCGGCGAGAGAAACAGAAAGGGATCGCCGTGAAGAAGGAAGGGGGCGATCCCCTTCCATCGGAGATGACGAATCTGACAGGTGGGCTCCACCTGTCAGAGGGCGAACGGGAAAACGAGCGCCGACAGGCGGGGCCGAGCGGTCAGTGGGCGAAGGCGGGCGCAGGAGGCTGCCAAGTGGAGCCAAGCGGGGCGCGGGCGCGGGAAGGAGCGAGGGGGAACGCGCCGACAGGCGGGCCCCACTGGTCAGCGACACATGGCTTGGATTGGGCCGGGCTCGGGGTGCTTTGAGGGTTGAGGCCCATTTAGGATTTAATATCTTTTCTGATTAAAAATAATTCCTGTAATTCATTTATTTGATTAAGGGTTGAATCACTGTTGATAAAAATTTGGAAAAATTCCTAAAATTATATTTTGGCCTCTAGTTCATCTCATAAAATTTTCAAGTCCAGATTTTGAGTATTTCTCTATGTTTGGCTTTAATAGGGCTCTTTTAGGATTTTCTTAATTATAAATTGCAGAAATGTATTTAATAATATTTTTCTTTTATTTTAATTCCTTTTTATTTCTGGGGTGTTACAGTGGGCTAAGGTTTTATTGCCTGGAGTGGCAATCATCATGGGGATGGATAGAGGGAGCACGTCCAAGTTGTGGGTTTTCACAAAGTCTTCCGAGATGAAAGAATGTGTTGATCCAGAGTCAAATAAAATCATAGCTGGTATGGAATTTGCGGTAAACGTACCGAGTACGACTTCGGGAGCCTCCTGAGCTTCCTCCGCGCTGATGTGGTTAACGCGGGCCCGAACCGCCTGGTTGGGTGCCGCGCCTTGGGGCTGCTTGGGGTGAGGACACTGGTGCGAATAGTTCCCTTCCTTTCGGCAGTTGAAGCAGACGACCGGCCTCCCTTGGCGATCCTTCAAGATCGGGGCCTTGGCGGCAGACGTTGGCTGAGCGGACGGTGCTAGTGGAGCGGGGCGGGGATGCCCGTCATTGGATCCACTGGCGACGTGAGGTGGCCTGTAGGCGGGCCGAGGATGGTAGGCAGGCGCTGGTGGCGGAGGGACGAAGCGGGGCCTCTGAGAATTCGCCTGTTGATGCTTGAAGGCGATCATCTTCCTCTTCTTGAGGTCCAACTTGTTTTGCTTAGTCTCTTGGATGAGCGCTTTATTCACTAGCCGTTGGAAGTCGGCGTAGTCGGTGGTGACGAGGTGGATGGACAACTCATCCTTAAGTCCCCGAAGGAACTTATCCTGGCGGAGGGCGTCGGTCCGCACTTCTTCTAGTGCGTAGTGAGCCAGACGGTTGAACTCATGGAGGTACTCCATGACAGTCCGGCTGCCCTGTTGCAGGTCACGAAACTCCTGCTGTTTTACCGTGATGACTCTGGCGGGGACGTGGGCGGCGCGAAAGGCGATGGTGAACTCCGCCCATGTCACCACGTGGTCCTCTGGCTGGGACTCGCGGTAATTGTCCCACCACTCCGCGGCGGGACCCTGGAGTTGGTGAGTGGCGAAGGCCACTCGCTCCCGGTCGGTACAGGGAAGGAGATCCAGCTTCTTCCCAATGGTGCGGAGCCAATCTCCGGCCTCCATGGGGTTGGTGGTGCTAGAGAAAATTGGGGGACGCACCCGAAGGAACTCCGAGAGTTGGGGAGCGGGCGCGGGGGCGGGCACACGAGGGGCAGGTTCCCCATTTTGCAAGCGGTCCAACTGCGCCTGTTGGTGCTGCATTTGGGTGAGGAGGGCGGTGATCAACTGGTTTTGATTCGCCATCATTTCCGCCAAGGTGGGGTGGTTGGCGGATGGCGACCAGTCTGCCGTGGGCCCGTTGCACCCCAGTTGGGCACAACGCCTTCGGGAAAGCTGTGGCTTCCTCCTTCTCTATTGTGGGAGCCGGTGTTCTGGTTGTCGGCCATCTTCTGAGCATAAGATGTTAGCCATGAGATAAAAAGATGGTGATACAAACATTTTAATCAAAAGGGGCCGCTGAGGCTCATATATATATATCTCAAGTGGTATAAAAAGTTCGTTACAATCATGCTCTTATTTTATTCTACCTACAACACAACTCGTTGTAGATAGCACCACATACATAAAATTATTAGTCAAACAATGGTAATTAGTGCCTACTCGCCACCGGAGGCGGTCTCCGTGCTCTCGGAACCACGAGTACGCGGATCCCGAGGGATGGTGGGATCGAGAAAGTTCTCGATGATTGGGTCGGAGACGAGGCCGGGGCGTGGTGCAGGGGCGCTGGCAGTGGATGGTTCGGCGGTGGAGGGGTGTGGTGGGATCCTCTTGGGGCGAGGGGCAGGCTCACGGATGGGCTTCCTCTTCCTCGGGAGGAGGGGAACCATCTCCACGATGTCCTTCTGCAGCTGCATGATCTTCCGCTGCAGCTCGCCATTCTATTGGATCAAGTTTTCGTCTCCTCACGAAGAAACTCAACCGCCTCATGGTGCTCATCGGCGTCGAGAACGGCCTCAGTATGGAGGTCATCCATGGCCTGAAGAAGACACGACTGTCGGGCCATGACCGAATCACGAACGGAGTGAACTCCGATTGATGGAGGGGGGAAATGGGTGGCCCGATCTTTCGGTGAGAGGATAGAGATAAGATGATAACTTTGATTGGTGGGAGACGACATTGACGACCCGACTACAACCGTACGAGACGTTCGTGTTGCGCCTTAGCGATCGATACACCAACTCCAAGGGTTGTTGATCTTATCGGTGATCAACCTTGTTCCTGCAAGCAATCGAAGAACGAGCAAGAACAAGATAAAGGAGCAACTAGAATTGCTGGATATGAAAGACGCACAAAGGGTAGTTGGGGTTCTAAAACGTGAAACCGGCGATCTAACTGATCACGGGTTTACACGGACAAGTAGCATTGGCTAAACTTTTATCTAATCAAAACCCGAATTACAACTGAAGTCTCTAGGGTTATTTATAGCCCTAGGGACGTTCCCAATGTTTGGAAAACTTATTACATATGGAATGGACTAATTATTTCCAAAACAGATTGACTACAAAATGGAAATTCCGTGCTTAATTGGTTCGGCCTAAAAAAGGAACACGCATTGATTTGGTGATTGCGATCTCCTCCGATGGAATCTGGATATGTGGCTGGATCCGTTGGAAAGAGGACGTATCAAGCTTTCCAAAAAGTCTAAGATCATCCAAATCGGAGTTTCCATTTAAACGTTATGCACATTTGAATTCGGTGTTGTCCCTGCGGTCCGAACCCGAGTCATCTTCTCAATCGTGTAGAACTTTATTTCTATTTTCTCTTGGAACAAAAGTAATGTCCTAAACTTGTATATTATGTTTGGATGGCCTTGCCTTGGTCCCCAATCAACTTCCACGATGTTCCATGCCCTTGATTTTCTCACAACGCGTCCCTTAATCCATGTAATAATTTCTGTAATTGAAAACAACAACTTATGGTGCAGCAACCTTTTCTCAAATATATAAAATGTAAATCGAATATATAAAGCATGCACCTTTGTTTTTATTATATTTATATCCCAGCCGGTGATGTTCTCATCATTCTCTCCTTCTTGGCAGCAAACCGTCCTCGGTTTGTTCTTGTGTTCATCATCAATGCAACTCCTAGCAAAAGAACCAATATTGTGCAGTATCTCTTGTTCTTTAAACATGTGGTGAATTGAAGAAAACCAACTCACCAAATCCTTTGCTTGAATAAATGACATCGAATCTATACTTTTAGATATTGGAGTAGGAATTATGGCATTGCTAAGCAGCCCACAAGGCTCTCCTTCTTGAAAACAAACCTGTGTATTTAAATCAAAACAAGAGACTCTCGATATAATATGATTAGTTAAAGCACCTTGGTCAAGACTATTATTTTCAGAATTTACATGCTGTTTCAAATCTGAACATATGTAAACTCTATGCACAAAGTATACTCCTTGATCATTGTATTTTCCAATTACGTGAAAACTCATTTGATCAGGACATGGCAAATCAGGTCTAGTGAGTAATTTCTCATTTAAAGTACTAAGTTCACAAAGATCATCAAGTTCAATATAACCCCAAGTATTTAAAGAAGATAATAATTTTTGTTCTTCCTTTTCACTAGCAATGTGAACATGTATCAAATCACTTAAAGGTTTGGCAACAAAGTCAACTTGTTCATTAACTAGTTGTGGCATGTATACAAGTGAAGTATTAACACACAACTCTTCTTTATTACAAGGAGTGTCAAGCAAATCATCTGGTAACAAAGCAATTTCAGCAAAAGATTCTACTAACGGTGGCTCTATAATAGCATGAATAGTGGACAATTGTGTTTTATCTGGAGTACACTCACCTTGATTAATTTCAGCACATAAATTACCTTGCAAAACATTTTCCGATGATGTAAGTGCATTTTTATTCTCCTTTTCCTGTTCAAGGTTAGTAGTACTAGCAAGCAAACTGATTGGCGTCTCCTCTAAATCAATAGCAATCTGAATTTCAGCTCGACATGCAAGTTCAAACAATTGAGAGAGAGAATTATATGTTTCATGAAGAAACATTTCCTGAATTTCCT
The DNA here is from genome assembly GCA_019279435.1 of Zizania palustris. Taxonomy (NCBI): domain Eukaryota; kingdom Viridiplantae; phylum Streptophyta; class Magnoliopsida; order Poales; family Poaceae; genus Zizania; species Zizania palustris. Next base: position 39,047,035 of record JAAALK010000290.1, read on the forward strand.
TGTTAAGCCCACGTAAAAACCTTTGTTCTATAGATTCTTCACATTCATCTATACCACAACGTAATAAACAAGTATGCATGTCATGATAGTATGAGGCAACACTTCTGCTATCTTGTTTTAAACATTGTAGTTTCTTTAATAGAATATCGGCATAATATGGAGGAACAAAAGCTTCTCTCAAATATTTCTTTAAGTCTTTCCAAGATTGAGGTATTTTATCATGTCTACAAAGATGTTTCCAATGATATGCAGCATCTTTAACTAACACTTTAGAGGCAGCCATAACCTTTTCTCTTTCAGGCAAGTTATACTTTTTAAATTCATTATCTACAGCTAGCTCCCATTGAATATATGCATGAGGATCATAATTTCTTTCAAAATAAGGTAGTGTACATTTGAACCTAGCTAGAATTTCATCACATACCTCATATTTATCATGTTGATCTCTCATGTGTCGATGAAGATGTCGATATTGAGCTTCACTATATCCTATCTCCTTGTGTATCCCTGCCATGATTAGTAGTAGACAAGAAACATACAAATAATATGTACGCTCCTATTAACTATAAGATTGTGAAGGCACAAAGTCACACTCGCTCAATCCTATATCAAGCTCTTACAAGTTCTTACCAATGCAAGCATGAAGGTGTTGTACACCGACTTAACCACAAGCACCACGAAATTAGATGTATCGATGCCTTGGCAAACACTTGGTTGTACAAGCTGTAGTCAAATCTGTGGAGCTCTAGGTAGGCTGAAATATGTAGCAAGGAAAACTAGAACCACATTAGCATAAGCAAATTGAGTAATTGTCCAACGTCGGTATTGTGCTGATCCTAGGCTTGAACGTACTAGAGACGCGAGCCTAGACACAAATGATACCACCAAACTGACAAAGGAAGAACTAGCTTTCCTCCTCTTTTTTGTCACAAGTTTTCTTTCTTCACTTTTTTTTTTCTTTTCTCTTTTTTTTGGTGCAGCTTTTTTTTTCTTTTTTTTGAGCACCTTTCTGCCTTTTTTTCCTTTTTTTTCTCTCCTTTTTTTAAAGAACAGCAAAGGACAAGTGACTCTTAGTACAGGACTCTCGAACCTTGTGCGTTCCAAAACAGAAAGCAAACGACCGAATATGAAGATGACTCTAAAAGGAAAAATAAAGATCTGGTTGTAAGCTTTCTAAAATATATCAAAACTCTCCAATCCGAGTAGGCAGGTGCGAGATATGATAGTTTTAGTAACACCTGCACAGCCTGCCCGAAATATTCTCGAAAAACAAACCGACTAAACAGACCAAGACACGGTGGTAAAAACGTGACAAGAACTCGAAACTCTAAACGAACTAAACGCTAATACCAGCAACTTCACACGACGATGCAACCAAAAACTCAAAAAGCTGATACTAAGCAGAACTAGTAATAGGCTCAAAGAGGCTTGGATCTTGGGTAATTTTTTTTGTGTGGCTTTTTCTGGACTGTAGGAAAAAATGAAATAAAAACTCACCGATCAACGAAAGCTCTGATACCACTTGATGGGGATGAATTGGAGTGGCCCGGTCTTTCGGTGAGTAGAGGAGGAGAGATAACTTCGATTGGATGGAGATGACGTTGACGACCCGACTACAACCGTACGAGACGTTCGTGTTGCGCCTTAGCGATCGATACACCAACTCCAAGGGTTGTTGATCTAGCCAGTGATCAACCTTGTTCCTGCAAGCAATCGAAGAACGAGCAAGAACAAGATAAAGGAGCAACTAGTATTGCTGGATATGAAAGACGCACAGGGATAGTTGGGGTTCTGAAACGTGAAACCGGCGATCTAACCGATCACGGGTTTACACGGACAAGCAGCATTGGCTAAACTTTTATCTAATCAAAACCCGAATTACAACTGAAGTCTCTAGGGTTATTTATAGCCCTAGGGACGTTCCCAATGTTTGGAAAACTTATTACATATGGAATGGACTAATTATTTCCAAAACAGATTGACTACAAAATGGAAATTCCGTGCTTAATTGGTTCGGCCTAAAAAAGGAACACGCATTGATTTGGTGATTGCGATCTCCTCCGATGGAATCTGGATATGTGGCTGGATCCGTTGGAAAGAGGACGTATCAAGCTTTCCAAAAAGTCCAAGATCATCCAAATCGGAGTTTCCATTTAAACGTTATGCACATTTGAATTCGGTGTTGTCCCTGCGGTCCAAACCCGAGTCATCTTCTCAATCGTGTAGAACTTTATTTCTATTTTCTCTTGGAACAAAAGTAATGTCCCAAACTTGTATATTATGTTTGGATGGCCTTGCCTTGGTCCCCAATCAACTTCCACGATGTTCCATGCCCTTGATTTTCTCACAACGCGTCCCTTAATCCATGTAATAATTTCTGTAATTGAAAACAACAACTTATGGTGCAGCAACCTTTTCTCAAATATATAAAATGTAAATCGAATATAGAAAGCATGCACCTTTGTTTTTATTATATTTATATCCCAGCCGGTGATGTAGATGCTATGGTGGGCATCGAGAGTGCGCTTCGGCACAAGCCGGAAAGACGAGTTCTGAAGACGATCATCATAGATCATCCTCAACTCCATGAGGGCTTGGAGCGTGATGCGTTGGCACGCGACGTCGAAAGTCGGGCCCCCAAGTGCGGTGGTGTAGGGCGGCAGGTGCTCTCCGGAGCCATGGACGGTGAGGGAGACGTTGCAAGGTCCGGCGAATTCTTCCATGTATATCCCCTGGAATTTGGGCTCGAAGAGGAACCCGAGGAAGGTGAGCATCATACGGAGCTCTCTGACGAAGCCCTCGAAGTGGCGGCAGTAGTTGTGCACTTGGTAGACAGGCATCTACAAAAACAATAAGTTGAAGAAAAGTGAGGGGAGGAACAAAGTGTATAAAGTAGATTTTCAGGAAATAATTGTCTGTAGCTATTGGCTAGGCTGGTCTGTTTGGCTTCCTACAGTCAAGTCGGCTCTGATACCATCTTGTGGCGCCCTGATTTATCGAAATCAGACATTATTAAATTTCATAAGAAAAACAATAATACAAGAGGTTCATCATGCGACAATCGTACATACGACAAGTATTCATGGTGCGCATACCATATTTATTACAGCAGAATAAAAATTAAATAAGAAAATAAAAGCATGACGAACGCCCTCTTCAGGATCTTCTATTGACTGGGTCGCTACTACAGACCATCCTCATAGTAGGCATCCTCTGAAGTGTGTCCAACGGGTATGAGTACAAAAAGTACTCAACAAGCCACCGCAGATGCAAATAATAATGCAAGGTAATAACAATGGAAGGATAATGGCAAAAGTGCGGAAAAGTACGTTTTCAGTTATTGCATTTAGTGTAGTCAATTATTATCATGCGGAATAATAAACATGAACATCAATAACATCATCTAACTTGAGGAGTACGTTTTACCTCCTCGCACAACAGTCCTTACATGTCAAACCATCATGCACATACATATCAAAAGTAAACTAACTGTGGGATGTCACGCAACCCGCCCTTGACCGTGGGCTCAACTTTTCGAAAAGATTTATGACTCTGATAAGAGATGTACTACTGTACCCACAAGGCACATACTCATCCAAAACACCAAAGTGTAACGAGATGACCCATACCACGGGAACTCGTGCCAAAACCTCAGCATGAAATGCTCCAAGCGATAACCACCTGCTCTAGGTTTCGCCGGCGCGCCGGGCCGCATCCCGGCTAACGTCGCACCCCCTTGTGCGCCACGTTGGTACAAACCACCCGCAGGTGCTGCTTGACCCATCTCTAAATGGTGGCCTCGGTTTGGAACACTCCATACCTTAGTTAGGACTTACCCATTAGACTTGTGGTTAGTACGGAAGTGTATTGCAATGGATCCCGCAGACTGATCCTTATAGTGCCCCGGGTGCTACCAACCAATGCCCTAGCTTGCACCCAGAACCCACCATGCATTCACTCACAACCACAACTCATCACCGACAGAATTCCAAGGATAAGAATAACGGGGATCATATAGTAGAACCAAGTTGCTACGACTCATTCTTAATCCTATAGCAATCGTGTTAATACATTGGACACTAGCTAATAATACTAATCATATGGTGACAAGGAGGTTAGGCGAGATAGCATGACTTGGGTTGCACATCAAGGTCGGGGGATCCTAGTAAATATATTGTAAGGGTTTAATTTGACTAATGTATGTATATCCTATGTGTTTTAGCGATAGTTTAGTAAAACATGGGTTCAATATGCTCAAAAGTGTTGTTTGGTGACTTGCCTTGTTCAGCGAAAGGAGAGGGAGGAACTTCGGGAAAGTACTCCGGCTCCTCGGCGGTGTCGTAGTCTTCTCGATATAAATAAAGTAAAATAAAATAAATACAACATTCAATTTAAACAATACAAAACCACACAACAAGCACATAGGTTTAAATTGGTTTAATTTAAGGAAAACCCAGTTGTTAAGTTCCTGAAATCTATTTTATAAATGATTTAAAATGAACTACAAAGAAATATGGCCCTTTCTAAAAGGGATTTTTAATTGTGAAATAATCTCTTTTTAAGCTTTCTAATTAATTTAAAATGAAAGGTCCAGAGAAAACTTAGTGCTTTCAATATATTAACAGGGAATGAATAAATATAAATTTTACTAAAATTTAAATAATAAAGTTTGTATTTTAACATAAGGGCATTTGAATACTTTAGTAAATAAGAATGAAATATTCAAAGTAAACATACTGTTTCTATTGTACTAACGTGTAGAGAATAAAATTACAAAATTTCTGGAATTGAAATGATAATTTTTGGAGTTCAAATGCGCCAGATATGAATTTTACAAGTTTAAAACAGTTTCTGGAATTTAATTTAAATTCAAAATAGCCTCGGGTCCACGGTGAGCCAGGCCCACGGTGAACCCGCGCATTGTGCGCGTGGTCCGGCCCAATCTGGACCGTTGGATCCAGATCCAACGCGCGAGGGCGAGGCGGGGAGTTAAAATAACACGGACGGCTGAGATTAAAACATCGAACCGATAGGCGATTAACAACTCAGATTAAACATGGGTTTTTAAAACTAACGGACGCATGAGATTAAAACATAACATTTCGATCAGATCCAACGGTGCGGATTATATCGCGCACGTGGTGATGTCGGCGTCGTCCGATCACGATCGCACGGGCAGGTTTGAATCCGACACGGCACGGGTACTCGACCCGTGTTGGTCGTCTTCTCCGGCGACGGCGAGCGGGCCAGAGTCCATGGTGAGCGACGGCGGTCGAATCTAAGGCTTAAAACGGAAAGAGGACACTACGGGACCATGAGGGTACCGTTAGCGGGGCGAATGGTCGATGGAGCGTGGCCGGCGACGAGCGGAGGCGGCGAAGATGTTCGGGTTCTCGTCAACGGTGGAGTTCCAGCGGGGTTCGTCGGCGATGGAGGGGTGGCCGAGGTCGGTGAGGTCCCCGCGGTCACAGCGGTGCGGTCAGCGAGGACGGAGGGGGACTCTGGCGACGGCGAGCGGTGGCTGGAGTGAAGGCGGCATTGAGGTGTTTAAGTGGGCGTCACGGGCGCTTGGGTCGGTTCTGGTGCAATTGCGAGCGAGGGATGGATGCGGGGCACCAGGGGGGTTTAAATAGGGTCGCCGGCGGGGGCAGAGGGTGCGCAATTGACGGTGGCCGAGAGTAAACGCGCTTTTAAATGCCGGAGAGCTCGGTTGCGCTTGATTCATCGAACTTGGACGCGACTCGGTCAGATTTGAATAGGGGAAACGGTCGTCGGGGATCGGGCGACGTAATGGCGGGCTCAATTCGGGGAGAGGGGGTCAGGGGCAGCAGATCCGAGGCGCGTTATGGCGTCGGCCGACGAGGGGGGGATTTGGGGGCGGATCTTGTGGGGAAGACGGATCCGACAGGTGGGGGCCACCGGGCAGCGGGCGCGAGCGAGCGGGCGAGGTGACTGACGGGTGGGGTCGGGTGGTCGGGCGCGCGTGCGGAGAGGAGGGGGGTCTCTGACGGGTGGGGCCCGGGTGTCATACGGGGCGTGCAGGGGTAACGGGCTGGGCCGGCCGGGAGAGAGAGAAAGGGAGAGAGAGGCCCACTATTGATTAAAAGGTTTTCTGATTAAAAATAATTACAGAAATTGGTTTAAAATATTTGGGCCACTTCCAAGGTTGATAAAAATTTGTAAAAATTCTCAAAAATATATCTTGGCCTTGGGATCATATACAAAATTTTCTAGCCCCTGGTTTGGTCATTACATCTAGGTCTTAGTTCAAAAAGGTTAAGGAGGGCATTGAAGGTATTTCCAAAATAATTAATTTCAGGAAATTGGATTAAATAATATTTTTATTTCTTTGAAAATTTGGGGTGTTACAGCGACCGAGACTTACTTTTTATGTGCTATTAAAGAAGTATGATCATGTGGCCGAACAAAGAGCAAATAATCGTCCTAATAATGTATAAATACCAAATTCGGCTCCTAAGAAAAGATTTGGTCATAGTTATCAGTCGTTGGAAGCTTTCATGCCATTTTATTCATATGGTTTTCCGATGATGTCATGGGGGCATGCCCAATGCCCCAATATGGTGCTCCTCGTCAGTACTTTGCCCCGTGGATGCCTTTCTCACCACCGCAAGTGTTGTTTCACCAAGAACTAGCAAGGCCAAAGGGATCGGCAAAGAGGCAAAGGCGTAATCATAGTGATGGTCGTATTCACAAAAGAAATCGGCTCGAATCTTCAAGGGTAAAGGAAAGGAACAACGACAATAAACGCAATGAGGTGGTCGTCGTTATTAAAACATGTTTCCGCAAAATCCCAATCCCTGAAGAAGTACTTCCGGAGCGAGATGGAGGCGACCCGGTGGAGACCACCAAAGGTACCACTATCGGTCCGACCGCTGCCCTAGGGCCGGTCCGACCGTCCATGGTGCACTAGTTTGACCGGCCTACTACGACCAGTCCGACCACCCTTTGTCAGGCTCCCGACACCATCCGGTATGACCGTCCCTGCGAGGCCAGTCTGACCTACAACGTACGGGGAAATAGTCATGATAAGCGCAAAATTGTCGTGGTCGATTCGGGTACTTCCCATTCGTCCAAAAATTCCAGGAGTAAGTCGGTGGCCCTAGGATCGAAACTGTACAGCTACCTTCGTGGGCACCTCCTAGAATGACCAAGTCTCAAAATAGACGGCTACAACGTCTTCGGGCCGAACACCTTAAAGAGAAAAAGGCTGAAGAGTTCAAGGGTAATTTGCTCAACGAATCCAAAGCTTTAGCAGGACCGCGATAGGTGTGGAGACCAAAGTGGGTTGAAGAGCTAGCTTCTAGCCTCGTTGAGTAAGGAATAGATCCCACAAGGACTGGGGGGGAAACTAATAAGAATACTAAAGGCCGAGTTAATATAGAAATTCGACACTTAGTCCCCTAGTTCGTGAATTTATATTGAGTTATGCAAATCGTCCTCAAGAGTTCACAAATTCCGAGTCAAGAGATGGAAGATTTATTGTAGGTAAACAAATAAAGAATATGGGGAATACTTCCCGTGGCTCGCTGTGCTTTTAGCTCACTAAGTTTGCTAAAAGGAAGGGGGCATGTGTTGACACCCAAATTTGGCATTAATGGTCTAAATTATCAAAATATCAAGTTTTGGTAATTTGGGCCGAAAATATACCTTCCCGGCATAGGCTGGTCCAACCGTCCATAGTAGACTGGTCCCACCGGCCATGTAGGCTCGGTCAGACCAGTCCAATGGGTCCGGTCAGACCTGCCCAAGTCTAGAATTAGAGATAGAGTTTGATTCCGGGTTGTTTTTATCTATAAACAAATCCTAACCACTTTTGGCCGAATCCTACTCAGTTTAGGAGTTGGAGAACATGAGACCAGTCCGTATAAATAAAGAGGTGAGGCCAATTCAAAGGGTATCTCCACACATCAACTCAAAACCCTAGTTTTGAATCGTACTTTTACTTTTCAATCTACCTTTTTCCCTAGCATTACTTTACTCCTAGCAGTAGATCTTTGTTAATTTGATCAACCAATTGTCCGTACTTCGCCACGCTACTGCGAGTTCTTTGTGGGTTTGATCCAAAAACCTTCCGTTTCACCCTCGTATGGGTTTTCTATCGTTTTATCGGTTTTTACCGGTAATTCGGTCTCCTGGCCAAATTACCCCTAGTTTTCCGGTGTTTTTGCAGTGTTTCATCACCACAATCTTCTCCAAGAAGTTTGGTCGCCATCCATCCACGGCAAGATGGTCACCAGAGCCCGGAGATCGTTTATAGGAGCTGTCGGTCCAACCGGAGGCCACCGTTTGGTTCGACCGGCCCGTGGCCACCGTACAAGGCCGGTCCGATTGGACCTCGTAGAGGGCGTTGGGAGCGCTCTGCGTCAACGCCGGAGGCCACCCCCCGATGGGCACCGGTACCCTTCGGTCCAACCGGGCACTAGACGTCGGTCAGACTGGCTGGGAGACCGAACCCCCCTTCGGTTGTCTCCACGACACACTCCGGAGAGCACCCCTCGCACACCCTCGATTGGACCGGGATTCACCCTCCGGTCTGACCGACCGAAGGCCGGAACCCCCTTCGGCCAACGCTTCGCACTAGAGGCTGCTTCGCGCCGAAGCCCCTTCGGCCCGTTCTCCGCATCGCCGGTCTGACCAGTGGTAGAGATCTAGTCCAACCGGCTTCCCTTGGCCGGTCCAACCGCCAAGACCCTCGGTTGAACCGGCCCTGTTCTGGCCGATTTGACTAGGTTTTATTATTTTTAGCTATTTTCTCACACATCGGTTAATTGAATAATTCTAGGTTAATATTATTTGATTGCCTAGCGACTCGGCGTTGGCGTTATGTTACGTTTAGGGATTTACTCCTAAATATCCGCACACTTTTAGATTGCCGGATCGGCGTCAGTGCATTTGGCGCATTTTTGCGTTAACAGATTGTATAAAGTATCGTTGTTCATGTTGGAATAAGGTAATTAATTAGGGGCAAGGATGGCGGTGTAAGAGCCGACCAAAGAGTTAGTTGATGTTTTTATCTCGCCTATTCGGTTAGGAGGGTATTGAAGAGAATTAAAAGAGATTGAAGGAAATTGTAGTATAAATCTCCTCCAATTCTTCTTAATCTCACTCAATCCCATTTTTCAACGAAATTAACCGAACATGCCACGTTGCAGCCCAACATCACCAGCATGCATGCATGCTGTCGGGAATTGCTGTCGGTGTACTCCGAGAGGGAGTACGGGTTATTAGCCACCCTCTCTTAGCTTAGGCCGGCACCTCGTCGTCAGATACCATGCGGCCGCTGTTGGCGCTTATGGTCTCTCCGTCGGGGATGGAGATCTCCAGCACCTGCACTGTACCTTCGCCGAGGAAGAACCTGGGCAGGTGGCAAGGGTGTGGTGGATGTAGATCAATAATTAATGGTGTTATTACAAATTTGTTAGCTAGCAATTATGGCTTTTAGTGTGATATTAAAGTCAATACAAGCTAGCTTAGACTACTATCGTCAACACTGAATTAGAGAAAGATTTAAAATTAATATGATATTGTTGTCTTATGACAATATACATAACAATGGATCTGTCCACGAATGGGCATGGTAGCACCGGGTTCCACCTAGAATGAATACAAGATGTTGATATAACAAATATAGCTTTCAGGGCGATAGTAAGATTAATATATGCTAGATTATTATCATCAGTACTGAATTAGAAAAAATATATGATATTGTCTTGTAATAATATGTAACCGTTGATCCGTCCACGATAAAGTGGTGTATGAATGGTTAAAACTGGCGCAATAGCACCAGGCTCCACGCAATCGGATACGGGATGCTGATGTTGGCGCAGTAGCACCAGGCTCCACGCAATCGGATACGGGATGCTGATGTTGCCGCAGCTGACGGTGCCGCCACCCTCTGCGGCGGCGGCTGACACGGCGCCGCCGAACAACAGCACGCTTGGGGTGCAGTTCATTGCTGGCGCGCGCTTCCGCATAATTGAAGCAGCCTTCGCCGGCGCGGCCAACAGCTGGAAGTCTGGAACTACCAGTACATCATATCCGCCGTTAGTGTGAATAACAGTATAACACGCGGCCTGCGTCCTAGATCTCCAGTTGCTTGCATTGTTACTACCCTCGTAATCTCCATATGGCTAGCTAGATCAATTATGCTAATTGATCGTAATGCGGATTTCTGTAGTCTCCAGGGGGAACTAACAATGCGCTATATATAACACATAAGCGTATGGTACTCTATACTGAAGTGATCTCTACGTACGGACGTACCAACCTAATAACCAACGAAGCTACGAAGAATTTGATCATGGCCGGGTCAATCATATTCCACTCTACGCGGAGGTCACATACAGATTTTCGTCGTTGTCGGATGCGTAACAGTACATATTTCATGCGAGCTAGTTGCGTAGTGCAAACACAAGATAAACTTGTTAATTACTTGGGTGCGCATTGTGCATCAAGTGGTCAGCTAGCCTAAATAAAAGTGTAGTTATCGACTAAGTAAACATGGTTTTCAGGCTAACGAACAGTAATCGGTTTTGTTACTATCAAACCGGATGCTAGTTACCAACTTGGTAAACACGGTTTTTAGATAAACTAGCAGTAACTGGTATTGTTGCTATTAAACCTAACACTGGTTACCCATTTGGTAACCACAATTTTTAGGATAGTTGCCATTTGGTAACACTGGTTGCTATTAAGTTTATGTGTGCCTGAACTTTAATTAATAGTCCCTGTTGGATTTTAATTATAGTCTATTCCAACATGTTTGAGATTGAAAGGCTCTATTGTTGTTTGTTTGTTGTAGCCGTGACCGGTCTTGTTATCACCAAACTGGATTATTGGACTAATGACAATAGCTACTATTGTGTGACCACTGTCGGTAAATATGTGGCTGATGGTTTGGTAAACACAGGCTGTTGTCACACTCGCGGAAGGAATGATAAATCCAGGCGCAATGATTAATTAGATGCATAATTAAGCAGCTTTTGCTTTTGCTTTTTTATTTTGATTTCAATGACTTTTCTCTTCTTTGCGGCAAAATATGTGAAACTTCCCATAAATCGGCAGATGCATGTTTGTTTAAGGAGACAGTGAGCACGCACATTAGGGCGGATTCTGGATTTTAGGGATGTCATAACAAACCTACCATTTATAATTTCAACGAGACACTGAGATATTAAACAGGCCATACGGGCACACTATCCTTGTACTGTTATATATACATGTATACGCGTGTGTGGTGAACAAAACTAATAGAGGAATTTATCATATACCCTTTCTTTAAATGCCATTTTCAGATTTTCCTTCCGTGTGAGTTAGGAGGATAAATCCTGAATTTCAGTCTAAAGGAAGGGTATATGAAGAATTTTTTTCAAACTAAAAAAGTTTACAACCGTAATGTGACAAAAAGAAAGAAAGCAAACTAAAAGCTTAGGACTCTAGCTTAGATGGACAATTGTTTATGACAGGTCAAGAACATTTACTTTCGAAAACAATAAAGCAAGAAAGCTTGTTCTTTCACATGATACGCTCTACAAATGCCAAGAATATAACAGCCATCTAGTTGGGGCCAATAACAAACATCATCGAGCATAACTACGAGAAGACAATATTTCCTCTTGTGTGTATTTTCTGCTTGATTCACCAGTAAATCCTCCAAACAACATATATTGAGCATCACTTTGGTCCCCGTTGTATCTCTTTGATGTTGTGCTAAGTGCAGCATGTTTCTTCTTAACTTGCAGATTTTCAAGTGCCATCTCCACTTCTCTCATTGTAGGACGGTCATCTCCCTTCAATTTAACACACATTGCTGCTAGTGTAGCTACTTCTTGGAATTCCCCATCTCCCTCTTCCATGACTTGAGGATCTACTATGGGGATCAAGTCGCCCTCTGTTAGTAGTGAAACAAAATGTAAAACAAGAGCACCACCATTATCAGTGGTGTATACAGATGGCTTCTTTCTAGTAAGCAATTCTACAAGAAGAACACCAAAACTGAAAACGTCACTCTTGTCTGTCAGTCGCCCTGTGTAGTAGTACATGGGATCTAAATAACCAAAAGTTCCCTGAACAGCTGTAGTTACTCCTGTTTGATCAATTGGAATGTACCTTGAAGCCCCAAAGTCTGACACCTTTGCTGTTAAACTATCATCGAGAAGAATGTTAGAAGACTTGATATCTCTATGGAATACTGGCATAGAACTAGCTGAATGCAGATATGCAACAGCTCTAGCAACTTCAAGTGCAATTCTTAGTCGGTCACCCCATGGAATTGATATTGGCCCTTCAACATGAAGATGATGATAAAGGGTTCCATTTGAAATGAACTCATAAACCAACAATGGAACTTCAGTCTCAAGGCAGCATCCTAGGAGCTTCACCACATTCCTATGATTGATTTGAGAAAGAATCGCAACCTCATTTATGAATTCATCGATTTCTCTCTGTACTATGATCTTTGATTTCTTGATGGCCACAACATTTAGGTCAAGTATTCCTTTGTACACAACACCATGACCTCCGCCACCGATCTCACGAGCTTTATCAAAATTGTTTGTGGCCTTCTCCAGATCTGCCAAGGTAATGATCATTCTTTCTCCAATGTCCACCTTTTGTGATATTAATTGCTGAAATAACAATCCATGATTTTCCTTGAAAAATTTTTCTTTTAATTTCTTCATCTGCCGTAGCTTGATCTTACGTGTCACATAGGGAGCACCAAAAGCCAGAAGCAAAATAACTGAACCACCACTGACTACAAGGCCAATGCTTAAACCTGCAAATATAGGGAAAACATAATTATACTCTTGTCCTGCAATTCAAAATACTGTGTGCTCAAGTTTGTTGATTTTAATATATTATGATCTATATATAGGATTTTTATGTTAAATCAACACACTCATGTTGGGTCATTTTCGTAATGCACTAATGACCATTTTTATGAGTTACATCAACACAATCCCATGAGACCATTTTCAGATCCTCATATTATCTGTTAAATACACGTGTGTATTTTTGTTCTTTAAAAGCAACCAATCAAGTCCATTTAACTATGTAGTTTCCCCTTTTGTAGTCCCCTTTTGTAGTGGTGCTCTTAAACTAGTCAACAGAAAAATTAGATATGATCATGGACAAATGGTTACTGAATAAGCGAGGAACCATCTGTTTCAAAGTACAAAGATTATTATTTCAAGGGATTTTATTAAACAAAAAACAGTAGTGAGTGCTGTGACGTATAAAAGCATATCGAAGATTCAAAGTAAACAAATATTAGAAAATATTATGTAATCTCTCATGTATAAATGAATAGATTAGTTCCATGAGAGAAAAACAACCAACTGAATGTGCAAATCTTTGCAATTGGAACATGAAGCTGGAACAGAAAAGTTTGTGGCATAGAATCAGTATTAGTTACTGGATTACTATCAAGTACTAGCTATGTAGACGGTGTTACCACCAGTTCGTCACTAATAGAAAACATAGTTAGAGCTGTGATGACATCAGTACAATGTAATTGGTGCTAGCTGTGTAGTGAACATCACCTTGAGAGGAATTCTTGATCTTGATGCATCCCCCTTCCATAAAGGGATTACCATAAGTCCCATCAGGGCATTGGCAATGAAATGTTCCAGGTTTATTTATGCAGGTACCATAGCATGAGTGGAGATCCCATTGCGCACATTCGTCAATGTCTAACCAAATAACAATGAAATACGATAAAGTTAGACTGGGAAACTGGCCTTAGATGTATACTTATCTGAGCAGTAAGCACTGAGATGTTGTCAACCTGATTTACATTTTAACTTTCTATATATTAAGGAAAAAACCAGGTTAAACTAACTTGTTTACCTTGGCATCCATTAGGAATGTATGGGTTGCCTTGATAACCAGAAGAGCAGCGACACTGGTAGCCATTATAAACATAGCTTGTATAGTTTTGACAATAGCTGTTGCTGCTACGGCATGCAGATGCAGGCACCGCAGATAGCTTCATACCACATGTTGAATTGCTAATAGCCCAGTCCAGCAAGGCTGGGAGTGCATTGACAGTTTCAAAGATAAGGCGTGTGGCATTATAGGACCCCTCCTCAGCTATGTATACAGAGGACTCTGCATCAAACCCAGAAATTTCTTTAGCGGGTTGGACCTGGATGTTATACGATGTGTAGCCTTTCGGGATGGCTGCACTGCAGCAGCCAATGCCAGAGCACTCGTTGCGCATTGGGAACTGAAAAGGCTGGCCTTTTTGTGGCGCTGGCGGACAGTAAGTGGCACAAACATTGACTGTAGTATTGTCCCCTCCAAGAAGAAAGACTTGGATATTGCTGCATGACAGAACACAGAACAAGGAACTTGTTCTTGTATGGCGAGATGAAGAATGGGCCTCCCTTTCTGAGGCCACCCCATGTGTGATATCTCACTGTCTGGTTGATCTTGCCAGGTCCACTAGCAACTGATGTTGGCACAATACTGCTGCTGCTGATGCGCACCGTGCCACTAGGAATTGAGATGTCAAGCACTTCCACAGTGCCATCTCCGAGGAACAGCTTTGGCAGTTGATGCGAGTGATCGCAGGTGAGGTTGAAGCCATCGCGGTAGCATCCAGGCTCTACGCCGAACGGGTAGGGGATTGTGATGTTGCCACAGTGGGTGCTGCAATTAGCTGCTGCTGCTGCTTCTGCTACACCCAGCAGCTGTAGCAGTAGAACTGCAAGTACAGACACCAAACAGACAACTCTCCTACTTGCTGACCTCTCCATATGATCAACTGTTGCTCTCTCAATTTTGATCGGCAGATGGTAATGATATAGAGCTTCTTCTAGTCTCCAACTCTCCATTCCCCAAGCTAACTACATCCAACCTACTGGATGAAACTGCGAGGAATTTAGGCGGCATCACCATGACTTGAACTTGATTAAATTGGACAAGCATGTCATTTTGTATTCCACCAACCAATCCCCCTTATCAAATTACTATTGTATTGTTTATAGGAAGACCGAAGACGGACAATCTTCCTTGTTCTACCAGCTAACTACCCAACTGGAATCCCCATTTCCCTGACAAAGCGACATGAATACAATTCAAAAGAAGAATTGACAAATAAAAGTCTACAATAGTCTAGTGGCAAGATAAAATTAAGAAGCATTTGCATGATTCCCCCACGTGGCTGTTACACTAGATATAAATAAAATAGCTAAGCTTTAAGGTTTCACATGTTTTCAGCGAGAAGAATCGGTCTGTTGGTCCACAATAGGAGGAGCACGTGTAGGAAATCAGGACTTGTGTTTTACTTGGAAGTGTGCATGAATCCTACCCATTTGCAATTGTTCTAGTATTCTATATGCAAAGATAGCTCACATGGAAAATCATGGCTGCTCCACGCTCTAGCTAAGGGGAGATTTGCTATTTTGACGCTCTAAAGAAGTGACTTTCGTATTTTTAATATCCGGATCCATTTTTATTGATTTAAGTCTCAAAAGAGTTATTGTAAACAAAGTGCACTTATTTAAAGTATCAAAATAATAATTTTTTTCTCAGCTAAGCTAAATACAAAAAATGGTGGAAAATAACCAAACGAGCATCAGAGCAGAGTCACCGGCCGCCGAGATTTCCCCTCGCGTGTAGGGCCGCCTCACGGCATCGCCGAAGGTTCGAGCCGCCGGTGCGCCGACCCCCCGAGTTGGCGCCTGTCATGTCGTCCGATGCAATCGCCGACATGCCAAAGGCGTGGAAGAAGGAGCAGACCGTTGAGAAAGGACGCGGGAAGACGTAATTGTTGTAAGGGGAACGCAGGCTGCTGTAATGAGCCTTGGTGAGGAGAAAGCATAATAGAATTCCTGATTCCCTCCTACCTGCTCTCGTTCTTCCTTCTCTCTGTGTTGAAGTTGATCCGAATTGTGCCGATCTCGCCGGCAACGAGCGGTCCGACGGTGAGTTCGTTACAAATTGGTATCAGAGCACGGATTTGCGTCGCTGTTCAGGTTTGAGCTCTTGCGTTCTCTCGGTGAGTCGGTAAAATTCCCGTGGCAAGGTTCGTGGTTGCTCTTGAGCGACTGCTATAAATCCTTGTTTGGTTCGACTCACTTGGAGGTGAGATTTCATCCTGGCGCGGCAAAGTGTTCAGGTTCGGCAAGTACTGGAAGCTCTCGATATTATGGAGGCTAAAGTACTAGAGGCTGTTACTGCTCTGGCGGCGAGGTTGGAGAGGATGGAACTCCAACTGGATCAGAAGCTGGATGCACAGAAGGATCGCTTGGATCAAATGCAGAGTAAGGTGGATCTATCCATGGCGGCACTTGGTGTAGTGCAGTAGGATCAAGAGTTGTTGTCACAACCTATTCGTCACACGATGTTGTCTCATGGAACAAGAGGAAATGGTGAGGGACAGGAAGGGATTCCTGAGGATCAGACTCGATCAGTTCATTTGGGTGCAAATGTTGGTGATAGGAGTACAGGAGAAAATTCACAGAGGAAGAACTGGATACCCAAGATGGACTTCCCAAAGTTTGATGGTGCGGAGGCGAGAGTTTGGGTGGATCAGTGTGTGACTTATTTCGAGATGTATCAGTTACACGAAAATTTCAGGGTGGCAGCTGCATCACTGAACATGGTGGGAAAGGCCGCACACTGGTATAAAGTTTGGAAGCAAACAGTGGGGCGACACAGTTGGGCTATTTTCAGTACTGCGGTATTGCAAGAATTTGAAGGTAATACCTCCACCCTGAAGATGAATGAGATGAAGGGGCTCAGACAGACTAGCTCTGTTGAGGATTACAAAAGAAAATTTGATAATCTGTTGTACCAGATTAGATTATATGATAATGCTCAAGCGGGTGAATTGTGGGTTGTGGGGCAGTTTGTTTGGGGTTTAAGGGATGACATCAGAATGCATGTGCAGTCCCAGGTGCCCAATACCTTGAGTCATGCTTACCATTTAGCACAAGCTAAAGAGGGAATATCAGACATGGAGAGTAAAAGATCTGATGGCAAGAAAAATTGGGGGACTAAATCGATCATTCCACAGAAGACAAATGATAGAACCAAATTTACTGCTAGTGAGGTATGGAAGGCACAACAACTGAAGGAGTATAGGAGAACTAATGGCTTGTGTTTCAAATGTGGAGAGAAGTATTCACCTACTCATCAGTGTACCATACAACAGACCACTCATGTGCATATGGCTGAATTGACTGAGTCACCAGAAATTATTCCTGATGAATTGTTGGCGGCTGTCACAGTGGACCAGACACTCGTTCCTGAGGAAAGTGTCTATCTATCTGTGAATTCCCTATCAGGTCTGGAGGATAATACTACAATCAAATTGCAGGCTAAGGTTCAGAAACAGAATATGTTGATTCTAGTGGATTCTGGTAGCTCAAGTAGCTTCTTAAATTCTGATATGTTGGATAAACTTCCGTTACAACTGGAAAGTATTGACCCTTGCTGGGTTCAAATAGCTAATGGTACCAAATTGAACTGTCAGTACCAAGTTTCTAATTTTGAGTGGTGGATACAAGGCTATACTTTCTGTCACAAAATGAAGGTTCTAAATTTGAAAGGGTATGATGTTGTTTTGGGTATGGATTGGTTGTCCAAGTACAGTCCCATGCATTGTGACTGGGCTCAAAAACAACTATCATTTTTCTACAAGGATACAGAAATTACCCTGCAAGGTTTAAAACCACAAGTGATGGATACACTTTCTATAATGTCTATTGATCAGTTGGCTAAGTGCCACAGGAGTAATGAAGTATGGGCTGTAGCAGTGGTGCATTCAGAAAAGGTTGTCCATACTACGGCCATACCTCCAGATGTGCAAGTTGTATTGGATCAATTTGCTGACATTTTTCAGTCTAGCTCACAACTGCCTCCACAGAGAGTTTTTGACCATGCTATTCCATTAATGCCTGGAACTGTACCCATCAATTGTAGACCATACAGGTATTCCCCTGCACAAAAGGATGAGATTGAGAGGCAAGTAACTGATATGTTATCTGCTAGATTAATCACTCCAAGTTTCAGTCCTTTTGCTTCTCCAGTTTTATTAGTGAAAAAGAAGGATAATACTTGGAGATTATGTGTTGATTACAGAAAATTAAATGCTGCAACCATCAAAAACAAGTTTCCTTTACCTATCATTGATTAATTGTTGGATGAGTTTGGAGGTTCCACTCATTTTTCTAAACTTGATCTAAGGAGTGGTTATCATCAAATTAGGATGAGGGAAGTGGATGAAGAAAAAACAGCTTTCAAAACCCACCATGGTCACTTTCAGTTTAGGGTCATGCCCTTTGGACTGACTAATGCACCAGCAACCTTTCAATGTCTCATGAATTCTATTTTTGCTTCACAAATGAGAAAATTTGTTCTTGTGTTCATGGATGACATTTTAGTCTATAGTAAATCATTATCTGACCATGTGGAACATCTTAAGACAGTACTGGCAATCCTGTCTACAAATCACTTGTATGCAAAAAGGAGTAAATGTTCTTTTGCTTTGTCTCATATTGAGTATTTGGGACATGTCATCTCGGCTCAAGGAGTGGCAACTGATCCGGACAAAGTTGTGGTTATGAAGAATTGGCCAGTGCCTGGTTCACTCACTGAGTTAAGAGGATTTCTGGGGCTAACAGGTTACTACAGAAAATTTATCAGAAATTATGGCATATTGACTAAACCCTTGACTCAGCTACTGCAAAAATCTAAAACTTTCCAATGGACTGAGCAAGCTCATCAGGCATTTTTACATGTTAAAAATGCCATGTGTACAGCACCAGTACTAGCTCTGCCCAACTTTGATAAACCCTTTCAGTTAGAAACCGATGCTTGTGATACAGGAATTGGGGCAGTTTTGTCTCAGGAAGGACATCCAATAGCATTTTTCAGCAAGGCTTTGGGTTTACTCAATCAGAAATTGTCCATATATGAAAAGGAATTTATGGCCATTCTAATGGCAGTGGAAAAATGGAAATGTTACTTATTGAGAGGCCCTTTTACTATATTTACTGATCACAAGGCGCTTTGTCAGTTGGAGAATCAACCCTTACATACTGAAATGCAGAAGAAGGCAATGACAAAACTTATTGGCTTGCAATATAGGTTTCAGTACAAAAAGGGAGTGGAGAATACAGTGGCAGACTCTTTGTCCAGAGTGGGACAATTTTTTCAGTTGCAAGCCATATCTGCAGTTCAGCCTTTGTGGTTACAAGAAATTATAAATTCCTATGCCACTAATGCTGAAGCTCACCTTTTATTGCAGGAATTAGCACTTGTGGGTACTAATGATAAGGGTTATAGTCTGCAGGATGGGTTGATTCGACATCATTCCAGAATTTGGGTGGGTTCTAATTCAGCCTTACAAACTAAATTGATCTCTACATTCATACTTCTGCAGTTGGGGGGCACTCTGGTGTTCTGGTCACTTATCAGCGCTTACATAAGTTTTTCACATGGCCTAAGCTGAAACTCGCTGTGAAGGAATTCGTTCAACAATGTGTTGTCTGTCAACAGGCGAAGCATGAACATTGTAAGTCTCCTGGTCTCTTACAACCTCTTCCTGTTCTAGCTGGTTCTTGGCAGGATATCTCTATGGACTTCATTGAGGGTTTACCTCTTTCGGAAGGATTTAACTCCATTTTGGTGGTGGTGGACAGATTTTCTAAGTTTTCGCATTTTCTGGCACTCAAACACCCGTATACTGCTGTCTCTATAGCTAAACTCTTTCTCGATCGTATTGTATCCCTCTATGGCCTGCCCAAATCTATTGTTTCTGATCGAGACAAGATATTCACTAGCACATTTTGGAGGTATTTGTTTGACAAGTTGGAGGTTCCATTACACTTGTCCACGACCTATCATCCGCAATCAGATGGACAAACGGAGAGGGTCAATCAATGTCTCGAAATGTATCTTCGTTGTGCCACCTCAGCATCTCCGAAGAAATGGGTTTCTTGGTTACCTCTAGCACAATTTTGGTACAATACTTCCTTTCATTCTGCTCTGAAGTGCTCACCCTTTAAGGCATTGTTCGGTGTGGATCCGAATTACCATTTTTTACCTGCATTACAGCCAAGTGGATCCACTCCTGAACCTCAGGTGGATGTTGATACCATGTTGCATGATAGACAACTCTTTTCGGATATGTTACAATATCACTTATCCAGAGCTCAACAAAGAATGAAACAGAATGCGGATGCACATCGTTCTTTTCGTTCTTTCCAGGTGGGAGATTCCGTATTTTTAAAGCTTCAACCCCATGCTCAATCTTCAGTGGTCAATCGCCCATATCCCAAGCTATCATTCAAGTACTTTGGACCATTTAAGATCACTGAGCAAGTAGGGACTGTGGCTTATCGTCTTGCTTTGCCATCAGACAGCCTTGTTCATCCTGTGTTCCATGTTTCACAATTGAAGCACCATATTCCTTCTTCGGCTCCGGTTTTCTCCAAGATTCCATCGACCGTTGAATTGGATGTGCAGGATTTGGAGCCTACTGTGATTCTGGATCGTCGTTTGGTTAAAAAGGGCAATACTGCGCATGTTCAAATTTTGGTGGCATGGGGTGCTCTTCCGCTGCAATTTGCTACATGGGAGGACTATTCGGTACTCAAGACCCGGTTTCCTGCTGCATCGATCTGGAATGAAGTCGCAACTCAAGGGGGCGGCAATGTCATGTCATCCGATGCAATCGCCGACATGCCAAAGGCGTGGAAGAAGGAGCAGACCGTTGAGAAAGGACGCGGGGAGACGTAATTGTTGTAAGGGGAACGCAGGCTGCTGTAATGAGCCTTGGTGAGGAGAAAGCGTAGTTTGTATAAGTGAAAACGTATTCTGAGGGGGTATTTGTTGGGTGGCGAACAGAACTTGGGGGACACGATTTGGCATAACAGAATTCCTGATTCCCTCCTACCTGCTCTCGTTCTTCCTTCTCTCTGTGTTGAAGTTGATCCGAATTGTGCCGATCTCGCCGGCGACGAGCGGTCCGACGGCGAGTTCGTTACAGCGCCGATCCGATCGGATTGTGACGCCGTCGCCCGACGCCCGGTGTGGTCCGTCCGCCAAATCCCTCTCCGAAGAAGATCTACGCCACCGCCAAATCCGTGCGACCGCTCTGCCGTCAGAGCCTCCGCCGCCTTTACAGTATCCGGATTTCCACGTCCCTGGGCTGATCCGGAGCCCTGCGATGTGGCCTCTGGGGCCATTAGAGCCAGCAGCGTCGATGCCTCCACGCTCCTCTCAGCTCTCCGCCGCGACCAACTCCCAAATCTGACCAGTTCTGGTCTGATTCGTCATCGTACTTGCAGATCTTTCCTGACTTCCGCGCCGGCGCAGCGCCACCGGTGGCCACCGCCAGCTAGCGGGAAGACTCGCCGGCATACACTCCTGCACCTTTTGACAACCGTCCGATCGAAACACCTATGGCTCAGATTCGTCACACTTTTGCAAATCAGCCCTCTTGACATCAAGTTATCTTCTAAAATCCCTAAATTTTGACCGGAATACTACATATGCAAATATCACGTATATTCAAAATGGCATTTCTAGTATATGTTTTTCAAAATTTACAAAAAGTATATTGTAGACCGACCATATGCCTCTATCGGCGGACCATATGCTGACAGAGCCTCTATAGTCTAACGGACTTGTGTCATGGCCAAAGGCTCTGTCAGCAACTCAATTGCTGATAGAAAGCTCTGTTGGCCACTAAATGTTTTTTTTAAAAAAATTGCTTAGTGCTCTTGCCCGTTGTGCCTCCCACGCACGCTTGTTTCCCCGCATTGTGTGTCGTGCCCACCTTTCACACTGTGCTACTCACCCACGGTGCGCCACTTCACGTGTTGTGCAAGGCGTCTCTAGCCTGGTCCACGCACCGCTTCGTGCGTCGCGCCACACACTCACCCTGCTGCCCGTGCCATGCCATGTGTCCTCATCGCCTACACCATCCTGCCAGCCCATGCGTGTGCCCGCTACCTCACATGTCCCGCACCAACGCCCGTGTTGCATGCTAGCCACTACCCACCATACGCTATTCTCAGACGTGGCATGGGACGCAAGGCGCCACACGCACGGGTGCCCGAGCAGATGACGTAGGTATTGACGCACACATTTAATGTTAGTGCATGGCGCACGAGGCGAGAGTGGCTTGCATGCAGTACATTCAATGCTAGTGCGCGACACATTCAATGCCGGTGTGTGGCATGCAAGGCGGGAGCTACTGGTGTGCGTGGCACAACGAGGTAGAAATAAATGGAGCGAGCGACACAAGGCACACGCGTGATGCATGCGTGCGTGCATGGGTAGGAGCTCGTGTGTGGCTCGGGAGGCATGCGACGTGAGCATGTGCGGCGTGCGTGGCTCGGGCGGTGAGTGGCGTGGGTGCATGAGCGGACTGCACACACAAGCGAGCGGCTATCGCAATTCAATTTTTGATAGAGCCTCTATCGGCAGATGAAGTGCTGATAGAGATCTATTGGCAGATGGTTTGCTAACAAAGCATTTTTCAACTACATTAGGTATAATATTACATGGATCCTAGAGTTAGATGATATGAGTAATATCCACCCAAAGCCAGATGATGTCAAAGTTAGGAGGAAGGATGGTGTGTTAGACCAGACAAATACTAAAGTCTAGAGGGAAATGGAGAAATAAAAAGGGCAAGGTTCATCCACCTCAACTTAGAGATGTAAGGAGGTTAATAAAGAAAATGAACCCAAAGATTTTGGTGACATTCATGAGTGTGGTGATTATGTGTTGTTTGATAGAGCTAGGAAATTAAATATACCTAATTTCATAGATGGTTTGTCTAAGGATGGAGCTAATGAGGTGAATAACCTTTTGATGAACTTATTAGGCAATGATTGATAGCTTGGAGAGGATGTGTCGGGGATATGACTCCTGAGTACCCCCACAATGGGCCTATTAGTCCAGATTGAGAGAAGGCCAAGTCTAGCATTAGAGTCCGGTATGGCCTATGTAGAGAGGTTTGATTCGGATAAGCAATATCATATCCTCATCTCATAATCGAGCTATATATGAAGAGATATACTTGTACTAGGATCCTTATAATTAAGAAATAGGACCCGAGTTCAATATATAATCCAGAATATCTAGGAACTTTGTTGATGCCAAGAATTGGTAAAGCCGAAGGCCCACCAAGGAAGGCGTGCATTCAATAGAAGTTCAAGAAAGATCTGGTCAAAGAAAATCAAAGAAGCCCGTCCATAACAATTGCATGATCGGAAGGGGGCGATGGAGATAAGAGCGGCAGGATGTTACAGATTCATCCAAAATCGGCTAATAGGTTACTTGGACGGTAAGTCTACGAACTATAAATATGTATCCCTTAGGTTAGGTTTAGTTTAACTCTTGTTCAATCAATCAATCGACACATCGCCACCCTTAATGGACCCGACGGGTACGGGGGAGCCTGATCTTTCGATGAGAGATGAAGGATGTGGTGAATTTGGTGGAGGCCGATGTTGGCTGCCCGACTACCACAACCAAGATGGTGTGGCGCCTTGAGCGACATGTACACCGTCTCTAGATAACTACAATTTGGGGGTGGAGATCGACGTTGTGCTACCCAACTACAACAACCACAAGGATGCTGCGTCTTAGCGATAGTTACACTAATTCCGGTTGTTGCTTCTCTTGCCATGCCAAGAACAACCTTGAACCTACAAGCAATCGAAGAACAAGCAAGAACAAGATGATAAGCAAACACTCACGAATCTGATAGAAGATGGAGTTTTGATTCAAGTAATCGGACGGTCTAGCCGACACGCGTGTTTACAAGGAAGTAGCAGCAGCTAACTTACATCAAACAAAACCCGAGTTCTTTTTGTGGCTACTACTTGCTTAAAAGGAAAGGCTAGAAACTCAGGATGGAGTCACGAGGGTTCTTCGGCAATTTTTGGATGTTTTATCTGTTATCTGCCATTGATTCTTGATCCATTGGAAAGTAGACGAAGAGACCTTTCCAACAAGTACTTATTTGCTTTAAACAACCTTGGGAGTTGAAAGATACTCTCCATTTAATCTTGGACTTCTATAGTTACAAGAGTCCCTTCAGGAGTAGCAATATTTATTGTATTGTTGCCTTCTTCACTCCTAGCTGGTTTAATTCCTAAGCACCTAAGGATAATAAAGTCATCACAAGGCTTTAATAGTACCCCATTGGAAAAAGAATTAACTTGAACAACTAGAAACAAGTTCACCTGATAATTAAGTTCACGTGCACGGGCGCGTGTCATTGGTCCTTGCTTAGCTGTAAGCGGTGAAGGGGCTGTCATTATGGTTGTATCAATGACAGTGATGTCCTCATCATCCTCCCCTTATTGTAATAGAGTCATCCTTGACTCAAACGTGTCCTCCTCGTGCAAGTATGGTTTCAAATCTGCAATGTTAAAAGAGGGACTAACCCCAAAATCTACAAGCAACTCAATTTTATATGCATTATCATTAATTTTTTGAAGCACTTTGAAGGGTCCAGCAACTCTTGGTAGCAATTTAGACTTTCTCAAATCCGGGAATCTATCATTTCTCAAATGAACCCAAACTAAATCACTAGGTTCAAAAGTAACATGCTTTCTACCCTTGCTACCAGCTTGTTGATACTTAGCATTCATGGTCTCAATGTTTGCTTTAGTTTGCTCATGCATCTTAAGAATCAATTCAACACGGTGAGAAGCATCAAAATTCAATTTTTCTGAAGGTGGAATGGCCATAAGATCAATGGGAGCACGAGGGACAAAACCATACACAATTTCAAAAGGGCATAATTTAGTAGTCGAATGCAGCGAACAATTGTAAGCAAATTCAATATGAGGCAAACATTCTTCCCACAATTTGATATTATGTTTTAGAATAGCCCTAAGCATGGTAGATAAACTACAGTTTACAACTTCTGTTTGTCCATCAGTTTGAGGGTGACAAGTAGTAGAAAAGAGTAATTTAGTTCCCAACTTAGCCCATAAGGTTTTCCAAAAATGACTAAGAAATTTGGCATCCCGATATAAAACAATAGTGTTTGGTACCCCGTGCAAACGAACAACTTCACGAAAAAACAAATCATCAATATGGGTAGCATCATCAGTTTTGTGACATGGTATGAAGTGTGCCATTTTAGAAAACTTGTCCACAACAACAAAAATACTATCCCTCCCTTTCTTTGTTCTAGGCAGTCCTAAAACAAAATCTATAGAAATATCCTCCCATGGAGTACTAGGAAGAGGGAGAAGCATGTACAAATCATGTGGATTAAGACGAGACTTAGATTTTTGACAGGTGGTGTAGCGAGCAACAAACCGCACCACGTCCCTTCTCATCTTTGGCCAAAAGAAATGGCTTGCTAGGATGTCTTCTGTCTTCTTCACACCAAAGTGTCCCATCAACCCACCGCCATGTGCTTCCTACAATAGTAACAGATGCACATAACTAGTTGGAATGCATAATTTGTTAGCCCGAAACACGAAGCCATCAGTGAGAACAAACTTGTTCCATGTTCTCCCTTCTTTACATTGCAGCAACACATATTTGAAATCAGCATCAAAAACATATTGTTCTTTAATTGTTTCCAAGCCAAAGATCTTAAAATCAAGTTGGGATAGCATAGTATAACGACGAGACAAGGCATCCGCAATGACATTATCTTTTCCTTTCTTATGTTTGATGACATAAGGAAAGGACTCAATAAATTCTAGGGAAAATTACTCACATGCCATTATAATTTTTAGAAATTGCCTACATGCCACTGTCAGTAACTGTGGTGGTCCCCATCTGTTAGTGACACACCGATGGCATATTAGCAAACCGTGAAAATTGTAATGGCACGGAAAAAATTAACCCAATTCTACCCACTTGGCATGCCTATGGTTCAAATTGGTTTGGCTCCTAATGTGCTTCAAAGATTCATGATCAGAATGTATAACAAATTCTTTATGCCATAAATAATGTTGCCACATTTCCAAAGTTCGAACTAGAGTATATAATTCTTTATCATAAGGTGAATAGTTCAAACTAGGCCCATTCAGTTTCTCACTAAAATAAGCAATAAGCTTCCCTTTTTGCAACAAGACACCTCCCAACCCAATACCACTAGCATCACATTCCAATTCAAAAGTCTTATTGAAATCTGGTAATTGGAGAAGGGGTGTATAAGTTAACCTATCCTTCAAAGTGTTAAATGCAACCTCTTGCGCCTTCCCCAGGTGAAAGGAGCACCCTTCTTCGTAAGCTCGTGTAGTGGTCCTGCTATGGTGTTGAAGTACTTCACAAATCGGTGATAGAATCCAGCAAGCCCGAGGAAGCTTCAGACTCGCGTGACCGTGGTAGGAACCGGCCAACTGTGTATTGCCTTCACCTTGGCTTGATCAACTTCAATTCCCTGTGGTGTCACAACATAGCAAAGGAAAGAGACTCTATCTGTGCAAAAGGTGCACTTGTCAATGTTACCAAATAAGCATGCATCACGTAAAGCATTAAAAACAACACGTAGTTGATCAAGGTGTTCTTCTAGAGATGTGATATAGATCAAGATGTCATCAAAGTAAACTACCATAAATCTTCCAATGAAAGCTTGTAAAACCTCATTCATTAATCTCATGAAAGTGCTAGGTGCATTAGTGAGGCCAAAAGGCATGACTAACCACTCATACAAACCAAACTTGGTTTTAAACGCTGTTTTCCATTCATCTCCTAGCTTCATGCAAATTTGGTGGATCCAATACGCAAATCAATTTTAGAGAAAATCATCGAGCCACTAAGTTCATCAAGCATATCATCTAACCTAGGGATAGGACAATGATATCTGATGGTAATGTTATTAATTGCTCAACAATCTACACACATGCGCCATGATCCATCTTTCTTTGGAACCAACATAACAGGAACAAAGCAAGGACTAAGGGACTCACGCACATAACCTTTGTCGAGTAATTCTTGTACTTGTCGCTGAATCTCCTTGGTCTCCTCCGGATTGGTCCTGTATGGCGCTCGGTTTGGCAAGGAATCCCTAGGGATGAGGTCAATCTGATGCTCAATACCTCTGATTGGTGATAGCCTAGGTGACACTTCTTGTGGAAACACATCAGCATATTCCTGCAAAAGATTAGTGACAGTAGGAGGCAAAGTAGATGGTATGTCATGAAGCGAGAACAAAGCTTCTTTGCAAACAAAACATAGCAGATCGTGGCATCATCATTTAATTCAAGCAAATCAGATTTTGAAGCAAGGAAACAAGCACTTTTCAATTTTATGTCATTATTCCCAACATGAGCAGATTTAGATTTATCATTCTTAGGTTGAACCAATTTATTCACAACACCACTGTCATTTTGAGCAGATTTCTTGTTTTTCTCCTTTCAAGATCTAGCAACTTCATCCGTCAAAATAGCATCGGGGGACATAGGGTGCAAAATTCTTCTTATTATGCATGAAAGAATATTGATTTGATTTACCATGATGCAAGGTATCCTTATCAAATTGCCAAGGTCTACCAAATAACATAGATCAAGCTTGCATAGGTACCACATCACAATCAATGTAATCATGGTATGAACCAATTGTAAATTCCACTCGGACCATACATGTTACCTTAAGCTTACCACTGTCATTGAACCATTGGATGTAGTAGGGATGTGGGTGTGGAAGTGTTTTCATCCCATGTTTTGCTACCATGGTGGCACTCGCCAAGTTGTTGCAGCTTCCTCCTTCAATAATAATGCGACATGATCGTTCCAAAACTACACACTTTGTTTGAAACTTATTATGTCGCTGGTTCTGTTCAGCTTGAATTATTTGGGCACTCAAGATACGCCTCACAACAAGACTCTCGTAGTGTTCAGCATGTTCAACCCCAATGTGTTCATCACCATCATTCTTCTTTCCTGAATCTTGGGCAGTGGCATTGCCTTTAGCCCCTAAACGCAACGAGAAGACTTCAGTGTAGAAGAGACCGAACGAAGCAACTAAGGAAAACATCCTAAGCGTTCGGTCAAACTACATATAGTCGATGCCCATGGCATCGCCTTGATACGACCGATGCGAAGGCATTGCCCTTAGACAAAATCGTCAAGAACAAAGAGGATGCAACACAGGAAACTCAGCAGGAAAACAATACAAGAGATAAAGAAATGTTGATATATATATATATATTCATGATGTTTCAATTACAAAGAGATATGTTATAAGTCCATGATCGGCATACGGAAGTCCCTCAGCCACTTCATCTTTACAGAGTGCCCTTCATCGAAGCGCGAACCGACTACGACCGCCTCCCGTTCACCCATGCTATAGGAGTGGGGCGCCGATGCCAAGGTTCGTAGTGGCCGATACTGGTCCGTATAGTATCGGCAAACCGCTTAGGCTCATGGAAGGGGCCTCCTCATCAACGTCCTATAAAAGGAAAAGGCAAGGCCCGATCAGATGAGAAAAACATAAGCAGTGAAAGGAAAAGAGAAGGCCGAGGTACTTACGTCAGGATCTACCTTGGCACCAGTCGGATGAAGCCGTTCCCAGTAGACCAATGAGGATTGATTGAAGACATGGAGCTTCACCTCACCCCACCACTCACGGAAGGCGTAAGATGTCACCCGACAAGTCCTCCAGGTTGCGACCCTTCTGGAGGGCAGCCCATCAGCCATATGGGAGAGGTGATCCCACTCCAGTGCACTCATCACCTTTCTATGGGCCTAGATTCGTCCGATGAAGAAGAGGTGAGGAGGAAGCTGGCCAAAGCTCAACTACCTCGAGAACACCGACGAGTGGTAGAACTCATAAGAGCACCACTGGGAATGGTCATCGCTAAAATTGACCGGGAGCAAGCAGGGAAAGGAGGCGACGAAGAAGATACAGAAAGACTCTGCGTCACGGGATACATTGAGAAAAATCAGTCGGTCGAGGAGTGCGTACTCCGAATGGAAACCAAAAGGAAACCAAGAGAACCGATTGGAGAATCTGAGGTAGAAGACCTTGAAGGATGCGGCCAAAGCCACGGAGGAGATGGGGATGAAAGGATGAAACGAGGCCGCTTCGCCCAAGAAGCGACACCAATGGAAAGTGGGAGGGGCCGACTCTGGAAAATTCTTGGGGAAGAGAGACTAGGAAAAAGAGGCCTCTTCGGTGGCTTCAACATTGTAGACATTCAACCAGAGTTAAAGAAGCCACCAGGGACCCTGACGCCGGCCGATGAAGTTGTCAGCCGAAAAATCATCTTACACGATGTGGAGGAGACGGTAGGTGGCCCAAGACGGTAGCAACCCAGAGGGATCTACTCGTGGGCGACAAGTCGTTCGACCAAGTTTTGAAATTGCAGAGTCGGGGCCGGGGCCGACACGCAGAAAACAAACTCCTCTAGCTAGAGTGTGAGAAATGCGATGTGTTCACCGATACCAACCGAGTTGACTTTCTTATTGTGACTCCTGATGTATCGGCTCCAATTGTCGGCCGGATTGGCATCGAGATCACATGACGGCTAGAAATGAAGAAAGAAGGGGAGGACCAACGAACTAATGTCAAGGCAAGTCAAACAATAGACGTCGAGCAAGGAGGGGCTCATCGATCCATGGTCAAGGAGAAAAGAATTGAGGGCGTTAGACCAGAAGTAGCACGATGTGGCTAACATTGGCTCGTTCTAGAATGGTGCGACGAGGGAGAGACTGATACAGTGACCGATATTGATCTTATCCTAGAAGGTGCAGAAAGTGGTTGATACCCTAAGTTACAAATCATGCCAGCCAGGGATGGTGGAAGGTAAAGGCCCGAAGCCAAGGTCCCGGTCAGAAGGATGCATGGGGGAACACTTGAAGGTGATTCAGTAGGTCTTGGCATTCATGAATTTGATCAGGTCAGAGTCACCTAGGGGCCACTAGAATAAGTTGTACGGGTGAGTGATGATCGATATGAAGAACTTGTTCCGGAGAGCCTACATGTGGGAAAAAATGGCTCGGAAAAGAGATGAAACCAAGGAGAAAAAGAAGGATGGCCAAATATATAAAAGGAAAAGACATACCAGTGGGATGTTGTTCAAGTCAACCATTCTACTATCCTCTTAGTGTGATGTGATGAAGACGAAGGCGGAAAGATTGTGATGATCAGGAAGTAGCAGAAGCTATTGACGATGGGTTGAAAGCCAGAGTGCTGATGAGTAGAAAGCGTGGAAGGGAGAATACGGAAGACGAGTATTTATTAACTAGGGTGATTCTTCGGCTACCCCATCGGACCAATCGCAAGAAGCGAAGGCGAAGAGTTTTCTACTGGTGATAATGAATGTGAGACGACCGTGTGAAAAGACTTGGCGGCGTAAGGTAATTATGATCGATAGTTTCAAAGCATCAGGTGCCTCTTAACGCTTAAAAACTAGGGGGGCATGTGTTGACGCCAAGAATTGGTAAAGCCCAAGGCCCACCAAGTAAGACGTGTGGTCAATAGAAGATCAAGGAAGATACACAACAATTGCATGATCAGAAGGGGGGCGATGGAGATAAGAGCGCTAGGAGGTTACAGATTCATCTAAAATCAGATGATAGTTTACTTGGACGGCAAGTCTACGGACTATAAATATGTATCCCTTTGGTTAGGTTTAGTTTAACTCTCGTTCAATCAATCAATCGACGCATCGCCACCCTTGTGCCCCAAGGTTATCCGGTGGGACTTGGGCTTTCGGAGCTGGGTGCATCAGTCTGATCTTCGGTGAAGAGGTGAGTCCCGCCACCCCCGACATCCGTGCCAACTAGGTTAGTATCCTCACAACTACATCGGTTTGGTTCGATCTCTTGAGGAAAACAGTGAAACAACACGGTCGCTGGTTGTCCTCAGTGTATTTGGCTAGGTCTAAGGCTGCATTAGTTAGGTCTGATCTCTTAGATTGAGGTGATCTGGGTTTGATAGTTTGAGGCTTCATCGGTTAAGTCCAACATCTCTTCTTGTTGTATCTTTTTCATGTAGTATATTGTTCATCTAAATAAAGTTTGCCCGATTCGTTGATATATTGTTCAGATCATCGTGACTAGCTACTATCTCGGTTATGTCCGATCTAGTTATTGTGATGATTTCCATGATATAGATCTGTTATCTGGCATGCTTTATTTATTTCTCAGAGTACAAGCTGATAGGTTATCTTTAATTCATCTTCGTATCATGTTCACCATCGAAGGGTGCCCATCGACCTATATGCATATCCTGTTTTTTTAATCGGCCGATGGCGCGCTCGCTCGATTGGGGCAACTCAAGCTATTGGCCGTAAGGCCGATCGGCGCGCTGGTTCATGGTTTATCCTTTACGCCATAGTCACCGGCTCATGAGCCGATCGACTATGCTACTAATGTCTATTTTTTCCGATCCCTTATCAGTTATAGGGTCAAACTGATTGGCACGCCCTAAACCCTTTTCTAAGATGTAGGCCCCATACTAGAGTCAAGCAAATCTCCTAGGCCACGTGTGTTTCAGTGTGTGACCAAAAAGCACACCAACAAACTTACTCAAGATATCCCCATTAGGAGAGGAAGTCTAAAGTTGATGAAGGTGCGAAGTCACAGTGAAGACCGTGAGTCTCATGGCTCCAGATGATGATGAGTGATTGCCAATGAAAGTCAAATAAGAGAAGAGAAGAGGAAGACCTATCGTGTCTTGGACATGTAACTCAGGTACACAGACGGCTGACCACTGGACTAAGGGAGTCGCGGGGTCATATCGGTCCAATCTGGGTACACAGAGCGAGAACGGCAGGGGACTTCTCATGGTTTGACCGGGTTTGACTCAGGTAAACGGGTGGCGAGTGACTGTCAGGTTGAGAGAGCTGCGGAGTTGGGTAAACCTAATCTGGAGTCGGGTCAGCCCAATCTGGGTACCCGATGCAAAGGCATGAAGTGATTTGGCGGTTTGGGCACAAAACCATCAACTCATTTGTATTGTCAATCTGAAATCAAAAAGTCATGATATGAAGCCGTGGCTGCTATGAAAGCTTGGTGTCAGGACAAACTATCTAGAAATAGGATTTTACTATTTTGCTCATTGGGCCTGCTTTTGTATTTTCGCGTCTATGATAAAAATACCCTAGGGGTAATCCTATATTTTCCTTTTGAGGGCTACCTATAAATAGCTATGTAAACCCTAGGGTTTGAACAAGTCAATCAAGAATCACTTTATCCATATTTCAGAAATAATGTTCTCACCAAAAACCGTCGGCGGTCTGCTTTGAGTCTGCATTCGCTAGTAACGTTTTCTCCGTTGTCGTTCCCTTGTATCCAGCTTGCGCGTCCCTCTCCCGACCGCCTGAAATACTTTGTTGGCCATGTCGCTTGTGCCCTCATGTGAGACCGCTTGGGCCTCCGGTCTTCACCGCCAATCCATGTGCATGCAATCGGTGCACTTGCCTGCCATAGGCTCAGCGATAACGCCGGTGCATGGCAGCCATTTTCCTCCATTACTCATGCCAATGCGTTCCCACGCGCGCCCACGCGTGTGGAATTCTCCGGTGGCTGATAGTCTGAAGCAGTCCTACATTGCCGACTATTTTCCCTTGGCCGGGCGTGTGTGGTTGCATACCAACTGGGCAGCTAGTTTCCACCACTTGGACTTCGGTGACCCAAGCCCTCGTCTTCGTCAGACACGCCTTCATCGACTTCTTCTTCGGTGCCTTCACCTCCGTGCAGTACCTACGTCACCGGTTTTCCCTCGGCACAAGTAAGTTTCCTATCCCTAGCACTTCAAGTGTTTGCTTAAATTTCTGAAAGAGATATTTCCTGCATGCCATGTGTTTGAATGCCTACTAGTGTACTGTCCATCAAGTGTTTGATGAAATGGTTGTTTGAGTTATGGATTATTTTTCTGTATACATCAAGTGTTTGATAATTAGTGTAGGAGTGCCTTGAGCGTGTCTTTGTCAATAGATCGCATGTGGCATTTCTGTTATAAATCTGTGTGATTCTGCTTGATTGCTCATGATCTCTCAGACTGTCTCATCACATCTCAACTGACAGGAGAATGATAGCATTGGGATTTGTTTCTTAATATTTGCTAATTTGTTTTTGCACCCATTCACCCCATCTTGTTGCTACTCCCGGACCTTTTGTAGATTTTATTTGGCTTTTGGTCATTAGGGTTGAACCCTTTCTTTTTTATTTTCTTCTTTCTATTATCTTGTGTTTTTGTTTCTTGTTTCCACATATTTTGTAGGTTCGATGAGATGATGAAGAGGGTGTTGACAATGCACTCATCAAGGGGATATTGAGGAGCTATGGTGAAGACCGTGGGCCTCATGGCTCTAGATGATGATGAGTGATTGTCAACGAAAGTCAAAAAAGAGAATAGAAGACTTGTCGTGTCTTGGACGTGTTACTCGGGTATATAGATGGGCGACCGCCAGAATAAGGGAGTCGCGGGGTCGTGTCGGTCTAATTCGGGTACACAGAGCGAGAACGACAGGGGACTTTGTAGCGCCCGAATTTAAGAAAACCCATACTTTATTGAAATTTCATAGAAAATCAATGATCACAAGATGTTCATCACGCGACGACGCACATACGTCAAACATTCATGGCTCACAGACCACATTATTACACAAAGGTTAAAGAAAAAGAAACTAGGAAAACAATAAACTTGATGAACATCTTCTCCAGGGCCGCTTCCCTGACTAGGTCGCTATTCTAGACCATCCTCATCATAGTACGCCTCTAAAGTGGTTTTTCCAACGGGTGAGTACAAATGTACTCAACAAGCCACCGAGAAAATGCAATAATAATGCAAGGTAATAACAAAGGGAGGTAATGGGTTAAAGTGCGGAAATTTACATTTTTATCTTGCAGCCTTTAATGTGAGTTAGGTTTATTCATACACAATATTTAAATCATGGATGATGCAACCTGTTTTAACTCAAGTAGTACAGTCAACCCTCCTCGCTCGATAGTCCTTACTTGCCCAAACAATCACGCAACATTTCTTAAACACAAACTAACTGTGGGATGTCACTCCACTCGCCCTTGACCGTGGGCTCGGCTTTTCAAAAAGATTTAACTCTGATCAGAGGTGTACTGTAACACCCCAAATCTCCAAAGAAATAAAAAACAATTTATTTATATTTTTCTGAAAAGGATTATTTTTGGATTTCCTTTAAGGCTTTAATTACCCAAATAAACTAAAACCTAGAGAAAATATCCAAATTAGAGCCTAAGAAAATTTATATGTGATCCCAAGGCTAAGACCTATTTATTACAAATTTTTATCACCCTTGGAAGCAACCATAATATTTTAAATCAATTTCAGCAATTATTTTTATTCAGAAATAGATTTAAACAGTAACGACCCCTTTTCCCCTTTTACCCTTTTCCCCCTCAACCGGATGACCCAACCCACTCAACCCTGCTCACCCCCCCTCTGCCAAGTGGGCCTCGTTCGTTAGCGACCCCCTCTCTCCACGCGCGCGCCCAAAATCCCGGACCCACCTGTCGGCGCCAACCCCCTCCCTTCCAAACCTGACCCCACCGGTTAGCCTCGACTGTTTCTACGCCCCTGTCGCAGCCACTCACTGACAGTGGCCCTCACCCGTCAGACCCGTCTTCATCCTCGCGTTGCCCCCAAACTTTGCCAGCCAGAAGCCCCACCTCCGCAATCCACTCGCGCCGGCCCCCTTCCATGAAATTGGCGTCGCGTTAATACTCCCCGAGACCCACCGGTCGTTTCCCCCCATTAAGCGACGTGTTTAAGCCCCGGGATCACCGCGCGCATGCATGGCAAGACCTCGCCGCCGAAAGTGAATGCCCTCCCTCGGCTTTCCATGTATCCACCAGCCATTTGACCCACCGGCACCCCTATTTAAGCCCCTGGACACCCCTGCGTTCATCCCTCGCTAGCACTTAGACCGAACCCAAACGAAACACCCGTGACACCCTTTTAATGCCACACCGCCGCCGGCACTCCAGCTGTCGCTCGCTGTCGCCAAAGTCCTCCTCCACCCTCGGCGACCACACCTGTGTGATCACCGATGCCACCCTGACCTCGTCCACCCCTCCATCGCCGCTAAAGACCGCTGGAACCCCATCGCCGACGAGGACCCGAACGCCTTTGCCGCCCCCGCTCATCGCCAGCCGCAACCCGACAACCCCAAGCCTCACCGTCGGTACCCTCTTGACCCCCGCACCGTACTGGATCCGTTTTAGCCCTTAGAACCGACTGTCGTCGCTCGCCATGGCCGCTAGCCCGTCGCCGTCGCCGGAGAAGATGACTGGCACGGGTAAAGTACCCGTGCCGTGTCGGATTCGACCGTGACCGTGCGATCTTGATCCGACAGTGATGATTAAATCGTTCGCTTGGTTTAATCAGATCCGTCAGATCTCAGTGAACTGGTATGATCTAATCGGGACCATCCATTTGTATTAAAAACACGTATTGAATCTAGGCCCTACATCGCGTACCGTTTTGATCTTTTAATCTCAACCATCCATTTTCATTAACACCGCCTGCCTCACCCTCGTGCGTTCAATAGCGATCCGATGACGATCTGCGATTTGGCTCACGCGCACAGTGCGCGGGTTCACGGTGGGTTCGGTTTACCGTGGACTGGCGACTGCTTTTAGTTTTAATTAAATTCTAGAAATTGTTTTTAACTTCAAAAATTCATATCTTGCTCATTTTTACTCCAAATTTGACCATTTCAATTTTAGAAAATTTATATTTTTATTCTCTTCATGTTTATGGAACAAAAACAGTAGGTTTACCTTGGACATTTTATTTTTATTTAATAAAGGATTTAAAAAAACTTTAGGGGAAACTCATAATTCTTTTTAGAAAAATCTAGAACTCCATAAAATTGTCTTAAAAAGTTAGATAACAATTTTAGAATATTTAATAGCTTTATTTCACTTGTTTTAATCCAACCAAAGTCTATATGCTTGAAGTGTGATTTTGGATTGTTTATTGAATGCTATGTTTATTATTCGTATCGAGAAGACTACGATGCCACCGAAGAACCAGAGTATTACCCCGAGGTTCCTCCGCCACCCTTCGCTTAACAAGGCAAGTCATCAAACAAATTTTTGAGTATATTGAACCTAGTTTTCTTAAACTATCGCTAAAACACATAGGTTATACATGCATTAGTCAAATTGAAAGTGATGAGGACATCACTTCACATGATACACACATGGAGCCTCCACCTACAATACTACAAGGACCAATCACACGTGCCCGTGCCCGTCGCTTGAACTACGAGGTTAATTCTTTCCTTAGCAACTATTTCAATATTTGTTTGGTTGGGATGCTACTGAATACTAGTGATATTTTGTTGCTTAGGAACATGGGAGATGGAATAGAAGAGTTGGACTTGAAGACGGAGCCGCACGGATGTTTGAAGTCAAGATTTCGCTGGTTCGGACTACGTCGACCACCCTGCACCAAAATGGCCATAACTTCCTCATACGAAGTCCGATTGGCGCGTTCTTTGACTTTTTGGAAAGCTGAGGAGAAGACGGATCGTTTGCCGTTGGTTTCACATCGTTTGGAGTCTCGAGTCGTCCTGTGTATTTAAAACAGTACTGCATGACAGAACTGGGCCATGTTGGCTCATAATCTGAGTCTGTACATCTTCTAGCCCACAGCCCATGTCTGTTCGCCTTCCACAGGCCGCCGCCCTATATATTTCTCACGCCAGCCACTTCTAGGGTTAGGTTTTGCTTTGTTGCATCTACACTGTTGTGTTTAGATCCCGCCTCTTGCACCGGACCGATTGGCTGCTGCATTGGCGTTTGTGAAACCTCACCTTATCTTCGTTTGTCTGTGATTTGGCATTCGATTTGTATCCTTCCTGTTCTTGCTTGTGTTCTTGGGTTCGCTTGCAGGAATTAGCCTTCGTGGCGAGGTCAATCGCGTCCTGCGTGGTTGATAACCAACGGAGACAGTGGTGTAACGATTGCAAGGTTTTGATCCGCCGGATCGGAGCCTTGGATCGCCAACGTCGAGATTCTCCACCAACCCAAGTTTATCCCTTACCTATCGGAAGATCGGGACCACTCCCCCATCAGTTGGTATCAGAGCTCAGATTTCCCGTTAGGTAATTTCGATCTACTTTTGTTTTACCCAGAGTCCAGAAAACCGCACCAAAAAAAATTCCCCACCGAGAACCCCTTTGTGCCTTGCGATTTTAATTTCAGTTTTAACTTTGTTGAGTTCGTGTTCTTGGTCGAGTCTTGTTGCTGGTTTAGTCATCCCTCTGTGTCGTTTGAGTAGTAGTTGTTCTTGTGTCTCAGATAAAATTCCCCACCGAAAAACCCCCCTTCCACAACCCTATTTTGTTTTCCACATCCAGTGTCTTGTGACCCCCCTTCAGTAAAACAGGCATAACTTTTCGCTCGTTTGGCAGAAAAATCTGAAATTTTTTGAGCGTGTTCCTGACCCGATTTGGGTGGGTACCCTAACCCGCTACGCCGGTTAGCCCTCACCAAACTCGCCAAAAAAAATCAGGAAGATAAAGAAAAAAATTGGACAAAGTTTTTGCTCGCCGGACACCGAACTTGTTTGAATTTTTGTGAGCCACATCCCACCTCAGTTGCAGGTGCCAATTTTTGTGGTTGTATCTCTTGTCATCCTTGTTTCAAAAAAAATAGAGTGAAAAAAAAATATATAAAAAAAAGAGAAAACAATCCTGTTGTTGCTTGTCCGAACTCTTGTCCGAACTCCTGTCCGAACTCTTGTCCAATCTGAGGCAGGCATTGGCTGTTTGTTGCTTGTCCGATCTCTTGTCCGAACCCTTGTCCGAACTCTTGTCCGATCCCTTGTCCGATCCGATCAGCAGCAGAAAAATTTTTTTTTACACATACCCTTGTCCGATCACTTGTCCGATCTCTTGTCCGATCTTTTGTCCGATCTGCAGAGAGCTGAATTTGGCCTGTGTTGCTTCCATTTGAGTTTTGGGCACATAGTTTCCCTCTATTGCTTGAATTTTCACTTTGGGAGCACTACGGTCAGCAACATTGACGAGTACTTGGGAATACTTATTGAACTTGGTTTAACTGTTATTATTATCGCTAATCCTTGCTACTCACTTTGCCTTCCAAGCTACACCTTTCTCTTGGTCAGGACAGGATCATTTCTTGCAATTGTACACCACCCTCCACTTGGTTCATCACCTGTAGGCCGGTGACCTCACTGCGGCGTGGTAAGAACACTTGCAAGCGTGGGTAAGGTGCTTGACGAATTGCTTCCACCACACATCCAGCACCCCACCTAGCTGTTTTACATAAGGATTATTCTTTGTTGCTTTATCTTTTCACTAACATGGCAGCACTTATTGTACAACGTGACTTGAGCACTCACATGGACCAGGACGACCAGGCACAACGGAACAATATATTTCAGACCATCTTCCTCGTCAATAACCGTCGTGCGCGTGTCATCATCGACAGCGGTAGTTGCAACAATTTGGTGAGCCTCGACGTGGTAACTAAGCTTCAACTTCCCACACGTGCACATCCACACCCTTACCATGTGCAATGGCTCAACGATAGTGGTAAGGTCATGGTAACACAAACTGTTCACATCGAATTTGCCATTGGTACATACTTCGGAAGTGCTGATTTTGATGTAGTACCAATGCAAGCATGTTCTCTATTACTTGGTAGACCTTGGGTATATGATACTGATGCTACACACCATGGTAGGAGCAATAAGTACACATTTATGTATAAAGGAAAGAAAGTTACATTGCTTCCTATGACTCCTGCTGAAATTGTGAAATTTGAACAAGAAAAACGTGCTAGGGACTCACAAAAGAGCAAACAACCTTCTGAAAATCAGCAAGTAGCTGAAACACTTTCGAGGCGACAAAAAGATAAAGTTGTTTCTCCTTCTTCATCACAAATTATTAATCTGAAAGGACGTGTCATGCTAGCAACTAAAACTAACCTTGCAGTACGTAGTTTTCTTGGTCTTGCAGGTTTCTATCGGCGTTTTGTGAAAGATTTCAGCACCATAGCCGGTCCTTTACCTGAGTTGACCAAGAAGGGAGTTATTTCTACTTGGGAGTCAGCACAAGAACAAGCTCTTGCCACACTCAAGGATCGCATTACACATGCACCTCTACTTCAGCTACCCGATTTTAGTAAGCCTTTTGAGTTAGAATGTGATGCTAGTGATTTTGGCATAGGAGATGTGCTGCTACAAGGAGGTAAACCCGTGACCTATTCTAGTGAGAAATTGCATGGTCCACAATTGAATTATTTTACCTATGAGTGTGAATTATATGCCTTAGTGCGTGTGCTTAAGACTTGGCGACATTACCTTTTGCCTGAGGAGTTTATTATACATTCTGATCATGACGCACTCAAATATTTGAGAGGGCAAGCTAAACTGAACCGTAGACATGTAAAATGGGTTGAATTTATTGAATCTTTCCCATACATTGTGAAATACAAGAATGGCAAAGAAAATGTGGTTGCTGATGCATTGTCTCGCATGGTTGTTCTTTTATCTCAACTTGATATTAACGTTCCAGATTTGGAAAGTTTGAAAGATTTGTATGTTGTAGATAAAGAATTTGCTGAACCATACACTAAATGTAATGAGGGGAAAGACTGGAAAACATTTCATGTTTGTGACGGTTTCTTGTCCCATGCTAACAAGCTATGTGTTCCAGATTCGTCCGTACATTTGCTGTTGTTGCAGGAATCACATGGCGGTGGATTAATGGAACATTTTGGGAGAGAAAAGACTTTGGCCCTGCTGTCCAATAATTTTTATTGGCTCAAGATGCGGAGAGATGTTGAACGATTTGTGCAGCGTTGTGCCACATACCATAAAGCTAAGTCCAAACTTAACCCATATGGTTTGTATACTCCACTTCCTGTTTCTAGTGTACCTTGGGAAGATATTTGCATGGACTTTATTGTGGGGTTGCCTAGGACAAAGAGGGGGAGAGACTCCATATTTGTAAGAGTGGATAGGCTTTCTAAAATGGCACACTTTATTCCCTGTCACAAGACCAACGATGCTTCACATATTGCTGATTTATTTTTCAGGGAAATTGTGAGATTGCACGGGATGCCTAGAACCATCATTTCAGATCATGATGTGAAGTTTATGAGTTACTTTTGGGAGACAATGTGGGCCAAGCTTGGCACAAAATTGCTGTTTTCAACAACTTGTCACCCGCAAACTGATGGTCAAACAGAGGTGGTAAACCGTACACTCTCCATGTTGCTGCGAACAATGAGTAAGAAGAACTTGAAAGAATGGGAGGACTATCTTCCACATGTTGAGTCTGCATACAATAGAGCTGTCCACTCAACAACACAATTGTGCCCGTCTGAAGTGGTGTATGGTTTTAAGCCAATCACACTACTTGATTTGCTGCCACTTCCTTTTCAAGAGAGAGCAAACATAGAGGCAACTAAGCGTGCAGAGTTTGTGAAAGCTATGCATCTGAAGACCAAGGGAGTTATAGAAAAGAAGGCACGCTATTTTTCTCAAAAGACAAATAAAGGAAGAAAGAAGATGTTTTTCAAACCAGGAGATCTTGTTTGGTTGTACTTGCGCAAGAATTGTTTTCCTGATTTGAGAAAGTTTAAATTGATGACCCGTGCTGATGATTTAAAACCCTATCTGGGAGCTGACGATGAGCTTGAGTCGAAGACGACTCCAATTCAAGAGGGGGAGGATGATGAGGACATCACTTCACATGATACACACATGGAGCCTCCACCTACAATACTACAAGGACCAATCACACGTGCCCGTGCCCGTCGCTTGAACTACGAGGTTAATTCTTTCCTTAGCAACTATTTCAATATTTGTTTGGATGGGATGCTACTGAATAATAGTGATATTTTGTTGCTTAGGAACATGGGAGATGGAATAGAAGAGTTGGACTTGAAGACGGAGCCGCACGGATGTTTGAAGTCAAGATTTCGCTGGTTCGGACTACGTCGACCACCCTGCACCAAAATGACCATAACTTCTTCATACGAAGTCCGATTGGCGCGTTCTTTGACTTTTTGGAAAGCTGAGGAGAAGACGGATCGTTTGCCGTTGGTTTCACATCGTTTGGAGTCTCGAGTCGTCCTGTGTATTTAAAACAGTACTGCGTGACAGAACTGGGCCATGTTGGCTCATAATCTGAGTCTGTACATCTTCTAGCCCACAGCCCATGTCTGTTCGCCTTCCACAGGCCGCCGCCCTATATATTTCTCACGCCAGCCACTTCTAGGGTTAGGTTTTGCTTTGTTGCATCTACACTGTTGTGTTTAGATCCCGCCTCTTGCACCGGACCGATTGGCTGCTGCATTGGCGTTTGTGAAACCTCACCTTATCTTCGTTTGTCTGTGATTTGGCATTCGATTTGTATCCTTCCTGTTCTTGCTTGTGTTCTTGGGTTCGCTTGCAGGAATTAGCCTTCGTGGCGAGGTCAATCACGTCCTGCGTGGTTGATAACCAACGGAGACAGTGGTGTAACGATTGCAAGGTTTTGATCCGCCGGACCGGAGCCTTGGATCGCCAACGTCGAGATTCTCCACCAACCCAAGTTTATCCCTTACCTATCGGAAGATCGGGACCACTCCCCTATCAGAAAGCCTTACATTATATTTATTTAGATCCTCGACCTTGAAGTGCAAACCCAAGCCATGCTCTCAAGCCTAAACTCCTTGTCACCATATTATTAATACTATTAGATAGTGTCCAATGTATTGGCACAACCGCTATAGGTTAAAAATGAGTCGTAGAGATTTGGATTCCATTATATGATCCCTGTTATTCTCACCCCTGGAATTCTATTGGTTATGGAGTTTTGGTTAAGTATGTAAGCATGGTGGGTTCCGGGTGCAAGCTAGGGCATTGGTCGGTAGCACCCGGGGCACTATAAGGACCGGTCTGCAGGATCCATTGCAATACATTTCCGTACTAACCACAAGTCTAGTGGCGCAAAAGGGGGTGCGACGTTAGCCCATAGTGGCCGGGCGCGCCGGCGAAACTTAGAGTGGGTGTTATCGTCTTGGAGCATTTCATGCTAAGGTTTTGGCACGAGTTCCCATGGTATGGGTCATCTCGTTACACTTTGGTGTGTGGGATGAGTGCGTGCCTTGTGGGTACAGTAGTACACCTCTGATCAGAGTTTTAAATCTTTTTGAAAAGCTGAGCCCACAGTCAAGGGCGGGTTGCATGACTACTCGCAGTTAGTTTACAATTATGAATGTTGCATGATGACTTGGCATGTAAGGACTTTTGAGCGAGGAGGGAAAACGTACTCTTTGAGTTAGATGTCATTACAATGTTCATGTTTATTATTCTGCATAATTAAATTTGACTTCACTAAATGCTGCAACTGAAAAACGTACTTTTCCGCACTTTAAGCCACTATTGTTCCCTTGTTATCATTCTGCATTATTATTGCTTTCTCGGTGGCTTGTTGAGTACCTTTGTGCTCATACCCATTGGACAAACACTTCAGAGGCTGCGTGCTATGAGAAGGATGGTCTGGAGGAGCGACCCAGTTAAGACAACGATCCTGAAGAAGATGTCGTCATGTAGTTTTATTTTCATAGTTCCTCTTTAAAGTTTATGCTTATGTAATAATGTGGTCTGCGAACCACGAATGATTGATCGTATGTACATTGTCGCATGATGGACATCTTGTTATTATTGTTTTTCTATGGAAATTGAATAATGTTCCAATTTCGTTAAATCAGAGCGTCACATGTACCATTGTACCCACAAGGCACTCATTCCCGCACACCGCAGTGTGTCAAATGGCCCAAGTCACAGGAACTTATGCCAAAACCGTTAGCATGAATTTCTCCAACTCGATGACACACACTATAGGTTTCACCAGCGTGCCAGCGCACCGGACCAACATCACGTCCCCTTTTGTGCCACATGGCTCAAGCCACCCGCAGGTGCTGCTTGCCCCTCTCCACATAGTGTCCCAGGTTGAAACGACCCATACCTCTAGTTAAGACTTACCCAATAGACTTGTGGTTTGTACGGAAGTGCTTTGCGACGAATCTCACAGACCGGTCCTTATAGTGCATCGGGTGGGACTAACCAATGCCCTCACTTGCACCTGGAACCCACCATGCTATCTTATCAAACCAATTCCAAGACCAACAGAATACTA
This sequence comes from Zizania palustris, assembly GCA_019279435.1. Classification (NCBI taxonomy): domain Eukaryota; kingdom Viridiplantae; phylum Streptophyta; class Magnoliopsida; order Poales; family Poaceae; genus Zizania; species Zizania palustris. The sequence goes on from JAAALK010000290.1 coordinate 39,090,149, forward strand.
GGGGTGAGAGACATAGGGGATCATATATAAAATGAGAAATAACATTCAATTAAAACAATATAAAATCACAATACAAGAATATGGATTTTATTGGTCAAAGTTGAAGAGAATAAAGATATAAAGCTTCTAAAATTAAAATGGAAATTTTTAGAGTTAATCTAATGAAGTTATGAATTTTTGAAGTTATAAAATGATTTCTTCAATTTTATTTTGACCCTAATTAAATAATATAAAATGTCCATATTAAACATATAAATTTTATTGGATGAATGTGAAGAGAATAAAACGATAAATTTTCTGAAATTTGAATGGTCAAATTTGGAGTTAAGTTGAGCAAGTTATGAATTTTTGAAGTTTAAATCATTTCTTGGAATTTATTTTAAATCCTAATTCATCCTTCGGTCCACGGTGGACTGGGTTCACCGTGAACCATCGCATTTTGCTTTGAGCCGGAGCGCAGATCTCCGTTGGATCAAGATCTGGTGGCCAAAACACGCGGGGGTTTTAAATAGAAATCAACGACTGAGATTACATGATACCCCTTCACTTGGATCAGGCGGACCATATTAAATCTTGAGACGTTATAATCTTAGTCACCCGATCAGGATCGTGCGGCTGAGATTAGATCTGACATGGCACATTATAACTACTGTGTCGGTCATCTTCTCCGGCGATGGCCGAGTACGGTGGGAGCTCTAGCGGCCGCGATAGTGGCCTAACGTTCGATCTAAGACCGGAAATGGGATGAGAACAGTGAGGGGTCCTGATGGTACTATCGGCGAGGCTCGGGGTCGACTGGATGAGGTCGAGGACGTGCGGGTCAACGACGAACTCTCGGGTCCTCGCCGCCGACAACGTTCCGGCGGTGATGGGTTCGAGCGAAGTAGTGGCCGAGGTCGGGGAGGCGATGGCGGTACCGAAGATGGGGTCAATAGGGAGGATGGCGTACTCCGGCGATGGCGGGCGGTGGCTGGATGTAGGACAGAGGGGTGGCGCTAAAACGGCAACGCGAGCTCTCGCTTTTGGCTAGGAGTGGCAATTGAGCGGTGTGAAGGAGGCGGAGTGCTTCGAGGCTCCTTTTATAGTGCTACCGTGATGGTGAGAGGGCCGGGCACAATGAAGACTGAGTAAAGGGGAAGATTAAATCTGGCGAGGTGATTATGGTGATTAAGAGTCTTAAAACGAGGGAATCTGAGGGGAAACATGCGGCGATGTAACGAGGATCATCATTCCGGTGTTAAATAGTGGCTTGACCCACGGCGAAGGCGATAGAGACATAACCACGGTGGCCGGGGATCTAGGGCACGTGTGGAAGATGAAGACCGATAGGTGAGACCCACTGGTTGGTGAGCGAAAAAGGATGAGGGGGTTAACAGTTGGCGTCGACAGGTGGGGCTGGGGCGTGAGCTATGAGGGGAAGGGACTGACAGGTGGGCCGGGGCTTGGGTGTGAGGTTGAGTGCATCGATAGGCGGGGCCCGCTTGTCAGTGAGATGGTGGCGTGGTGGATGGGTTGGGCTGGCCGCGGAGAGAGATGAGGGAAGCGGCCCATTAGCATTTAAATTGATTTTCTGAATAAAAATAATTGCAAAAATTGATTCTTGAATTATGGACTAGCATCCAAGGTAGGAAAAATTTGTAAAAATTCCAAAAATTGTATCTTGGCCTTAGGAACATAATATAAATTTTTCAGATCATAATTTGAATTATTTCTCTAGATTCTATTTACTTAGGCATTTATGACCTTATGAGAATTAAATTAAATCTTTTTCTGAAAATTTCTGTTTTTTTTGAATTTATTTTATTGCCTTACTTGAGGCTCTTGTGGTCGGTGAAGACTTCACATCGGTTACCCACAAGGAAATGCCTCCATATCTTTAGTGCATGGACTACTGCTGCCAGTTCTAAGTCATGCGTGGGATAGTTCAGCTCGTGTGGTCCCAATTGTCGTGAGGTGTATGATACTACTTTCCCGTCTTGCATGAGAACACACCCTTGTCGAAGGCGAGAAGCATCGTAATAGACATGGAAGTCTTTCTGGATGTCCAGCAGTGTCAACATTGGGGCTGATACGAGTGTCTTCTTGAGGGTTTGGAAGCTTTCTTCGTAGGCTGGAGTCCATTCGGACTTTACTTCCTTCTGTAACAATCTAGTCATGGGCTTGGCGATCTTGGAAAAATTCTCGATGAATCGCTGGTAATATCCGGCCAATGCTAGAAAACTCTAGATCTCCCATACATTCTGAGGTTGTAACTAGTTAGTTACTACTTCCATAGTGGTCGGATGCATGACTATTCCTCCAGCAGATATGACATGCCCTAGGAACTTCACTTCGGATGACCAAAATTCGCACTTGCTATACTTGGCATATAGCTGATGCTCCCATAACTTTCCCAAGGTCAGACGGAGATGGGCTTCATGCTCTTCCTTGGTCTTGGAGTAGACGAGTATATAGTCTATGAACACCACAATGAACTTGTCCAGGAATTCCATGAAGACATTGTTCATCATGTTCATGAAGAATGTGGGGGCATTCGTGAGTCCGAAAGACATCACCGTATACTCATATAGTCCATAACGGGACGTGAAGGCAGTCTTGAGGACGTCCTCTTCTCTGATCTTGAGTTGATGGTATCCTGATCGGAGGTCAACCTTAGAAAAGACTGAGGCTCCCTTGAGCTGACCGAACAAGTCATCGATCTATGGTAAAGGGTACTTGTTCTTGATGGTTACATAATTCAAGGCCCTATAGTCCACACACATCATCTTCGTCTTATCCTTCTTCATGGTGAATATGACCGGTGCTCCCCAAGGTGAGGTACTCGGTCGAATGTAACCATTCTGTTCGAGCTCTTCAATGTTACTCTTCACTTCTGCTAGCTCATTTGCGGCCATGCGGTACGGTCGTTTGGAGATGGGTGTTGTTCCGGGGATGAGCTCAATCCTGAATTCGATGTCTCTCTTGGGTGGCATTCCTGGCAGTTATTTGGGAAAAATGTCTGCATACTCTCGGACGACAGACACTTCTTCTACGACCATTTGGTGGAGAGAAGTCCTTCTCAGACCCTGGGTGGCCATCTCAAAGGTGATGGTGATTCCATCCTCGTTGGTTACGGTGACGGACTTACTGGCGCAGTCTATCATTCCCTTCTTCTTTATTAACTAGTTCATACCGAGGATGAGATCTAAGCCCTTGCAATCTATAAGGATCGGGTCTACCCAAAATAATACCCCTTAGATTTCTATCCTTATCCTTGGCCTAAATAGGGTGGCTAGATTTTGGTTGCCGGGGTGGAAATTACCAAAGGATTAGGTAGTTGGAGTACTTGTAGTGCATTATTTTTCACAAAATTCTTAGTTATGAAGGAATGTGTTGCTCCCGAATCGAACAATATTACTACGGGTATGGAATTGGCAGTAAACATACCGAGGACGACTTCCAGGGCTTTTGGGGCTTCTTTCGCGGTGACGTGATTGACACGGGCGTGGATCGTCGGGTTGGGAGCGGCTCCTTGTGTCTTCTTGGGGTGAGGACACGAATGGAAGTAGTGCCCTTCCTTACGGTAGTTGAAGCAGATGACTGGCTTGTCGTTCCGGTCCCTCAAAGTGTTGGCCTTGACGGTTGGCGCCGATGGGACTGATGGAGCTGGTGGAGCTGGGTGGGGTTTCCTAGTACTCGGACCGCTGGAGTTGTACTACGGCCTGAAGGCGGGATGGGGGTGATGGCTTGGTGCATGGGCTGGAGGAATGAAGCGCGGCCTCTGAAGGATTCACTGGTTGTGCTTGAAGGCTATCATCTTCCTCTTCTTGAGGTCTAGCCGGTTCTGCTCGGTCTCATGGATGATAGTTTATTCACCAACTGTTGGAAGTTGGCGTAGTCCACAACAACAAGTTGGACGGATAGCTCATCCTTCAGTCCTCAGAGGAACATGGCCCGGCGGGTGGCATCGGTGCGTACTTCCTCTGGCGCATAACGGGCCAGATGGTTGAACTCGTGGAGGTATTTCGTGACCGACTTGCCTCCCTGCTGCAAGTCACGTAATTCTTGTTGATTCTGGGCCACGACCCTAGCTGGTACATGGGCGGCACGAAAGGCGGTGGAGAATTCCACCAAGGTGACCAAGTGACCTTTGGGTTGGGATTCCCCATAGTTATCCCACAACTCTGCTGCTGGGCCTTGGAGTTGATGGGCGGCAAAGGCCACTCGCTCTTAGTCGGAGCACGGGAGGAGGTCCAACTTCTTCACGATCGTCTTCAACCAATCCCCTACCTCCATGGAGTTGGTCGTACTCGAGAAGGTGGGAGGTCGCACTCGTAGGAATTCTGACAGTTGGGTGGCAGGGGCCGGTGCAGGGGTTTGAGCGCATAGAGGTAGATCCAAGTGGTGTTGTTGCTATAGGCAGTTTATCTGAGCCTGCTGCTCATGCATATTGGCCTATTGTTGCTGCATCTGAGCCAGCAGCGCGGTGATTAGTTGGTTTTGATTGGCCATCATCTTAGCCAAGGTAGGGATGTTGGCAACTAGTGCCCCGGTCTAGCGTTGCCCTGGTACTTCTCCATTGGGCACCGCACGGCACGGTAGGTTGGGGGTGGAGGAAGGGTTCTGCTCGTTGGCCATTCTGAAGATGGAAATTTCCCCAATATCATAAGAGGAGGTTTTTAGAAAATTAGACCCAAAATATCTCACAGTTTTCTTTATTAAAAGTGATATGAAATTCATTACAATTCAGCTCTTATTTTTCTATCTCACCCATAGCACAAGTCACTATGGATGGTATCACAAACAAGAAAAACAAACATTCGATGTCTAGCGTCTACTATAATCATCTAGGGGCTGTCGGGGGTGCCGTCGTGGGTGTTTTTAGACCCTTGGACAGATCCTGCTATGGTGCTACACTCGGCCTCATTGTCGGCCATTACTCTTTCGGATGTTCTAGCCTTACCCGGTTTGGATAGGCCCGGCCATTACTCCGAAGGGTCTTCCTCCTAGGGGGAACCGTGGGCACTAGTTCTGCAAGATCCTTCTTGAGTTCTTGGTTCTGGCTAAGGAGTTGGGTATATTGTTGTCGTAGTTCATCGTCCTCCTGATGGTAGTAGTCGACCCAAGCTTGTGTCTCGTCGGCGAGTATGAGAGCCTCTGTGTGGAGGGTGTCCATAGCCGATAAGAGACGGGTCTATCGGGCTACCAGAGGGTCACAGCCACCGAGATGGATAACGTAGGTGTTGTGATCTGACCCTAGCTCCCAAGATGGTAGATGGCGAAAGATGGTGCCTTCTAGGTGGTCATCGTAGATCTAACGAAGTTCTCCTAGTGCTTGAAGGGTTGTTTCTTGACAACCAATTTTGAAGCTTGCGGCTCTGAACGAGGTGGCAAAGGAGGTCAGCTCCGGGTCTACGACGATGAGGGTCAGGGTTACTTGGCATTGGCCACTCTCGCTGATCTGGTAGATCCCACGGTACTCTGGTTCATGGGTGTATTGTAGGAAAACTGCCAACATACGGAGCTCTTGGATGAAACCAGTGGCCTCCCAGCAGAAACTACGAACGTGGGTCGGCATCTACAAACAAGGCAAAGTTTAAAGAGTAAGGGAAAGGAGAGAAAAAAATTATGGAATAGATTTTTATGAAATAGTTTTACAAAACTAAGTCTAAGGCAGGTTCGTTTGGCTTCCTACAGTTAAGTCGGCTCTGATACTGTAACACCCAAAATTTTCAAAGAAATAAAAATATCATTTAATATATTTTCCTGGAATTAATTAAATAGGAAATACCTTTAATGCCCTTCTTAGCCTATTTGGACTAGAACCTAGTTGAAATGACCAAACCAGAGGCTAGAAAATTTTGTATGAGTTCCCAAGGCCAAGATATATTTTTGAGAATTTTACAAATTTTTATCACCCTTGGAAGTAACCCAAATATTAAAATCAATTTCTTTAATTATTTTTATTCGGAAAAGAATTGGAACAGTAACGGGCCCCTTCCCCCTCTTCTCTCCCCCTGGCCAGCCCAGCCCGCTCCCTCCCCGCACCTCGGACTGACACCCTGGCCCCCCGTGTCAGTGGCCCTCTCCCTCCGCGCGCGCGCGCCCACCCGCCGCCCCGACCTCACCTGTCAGCGCCAACCGAACCCCTCGCGGTCGAGCTTGACCCCACCCGTTAGTCGCCTCGCCCATTCGCTCGCGCCCGCTGCCCTGTGGCACCCACCCGTCGGACCCGTCGCCTCCGTGAGATCCACCCCCAAATCCCCCCCTCGCCGGCCGATGCCTTAATGCGCCTCGGATCCGCTGCTCCCGACCCCCTCTCCCCGAATTGAGCCCGCCATTACGACGCCAGATCCCCGGCGACTGTTTCCCCTCTTGAATTCCGGCCAATTCGCGTACAGGTTCGATGAACCCCTTGCACCTGAGCTCGCCGGCGTTTAAAAATGCGTTTACTCTCGGCCACCGTCAATTGTGCCCCCTCGGCCCCGCCGGTGACCCTATTTAAGCCCCTGGTGCGTCCGCATTAGACCCCTCATGCTCACACGCTGCGAGAACAAAGAAAACAACTGGAATCCGAACTTTAGCGCCACACCACCGCCCATGCTCCAGCCACCGCTCACCGTCGCTAGAACCCTCCTTCCTCCGCGGCGACCGCACCATCATAACCGTCATGACCTCCCTGACCTCGGCCACCACTTCGACGGCGATAAACCCCGCCGGATCTCCATCGCCGATGAGGACCCGAACGTCTTCGCCGCCTCCGCTCATCGCCGGCCACGTCCCGTCGACCTCGGATCACCGCAACGGTACCCTCATGATCCCCGTAGTGTCCTCTTTTCATTTTAGCCCTTAGGACCCCTCGCCGTCACTCGCCGTGGCCCCTGGCCCACTCGCCGTCGCCGGAGAAGACGACCGGCACGAGTCGAGTACCCGTGCCGTGTCGGATTCAATCGCGACCGTGCGATCTGGATCCGACGGTGGCGATTAAATCCCTCGTGCGGTTTAATCGGATCCGTTAGATCTCGGCGAAGCGTTACGTTCTAATATGAGTCATTCGTTAGTATTTAAATCCCGCATCGCATCTGGCCCGTCCATCGCGTACCGTTTCAACGTTTTAATCCTGGCCATTCGCGATAACTTAGCGCCCCCGCCTCGCCCGTGGCCGCCCGATCGCGATCCAACGGCAGATCTCGATCCGGCGCACGCGCACAGTGCGCGGGTTCACCGTGGACCCGAGAATGTTTTTGATTTAAATTAAATTCTAGAAATTGTTTTAAACTTGTAAAATTCATATCTGGCGCATTTTAACTCCAAAAATTATCATTTAAATTTCAGAAAATTTGTAACTTTATTCTCTACATTTTAATGCAATAAAAACAATATGTTTACTTTGAATATTTCATGCTTATTTGATAAAGTATTCAAATGCTCTTTAGGGTAAATTACAAAATGATTCATTTCAATTTTAGCAAAATTTATCTTTTATTCTTTTCCTGTTAATGTAATGAAACCACTAAGTTCACTCTGAACCTCTTATTTTAAATTTGTTAGAAAACTTAAAATGAAATTTTTTCACATTATTATCTCTTTTATAAAGGACAACATTTCATTATAGTTCATTTTAAAATATTCATAAAATTAGTTTCAGAAACTTAACAACTATATTTTCTTTAAATAAAGCCAATCAAAACCTACATGCTTGTTGTGTGATTTTGGATTGTTTAATTGAATGTTATATTTATTTTATTTATGTTGAGAAGACTACGACGCCGCCGGGGAGCCGGAATATTTTCCCGAAGTTCCTCCCTCCCCTTTCGCTGAATAAGGCAAGTCACCAAACCAATCTTTTGAGCATATTGAACCATGTTTTATTAATCTATCGCTAAAACACATAGGATATACATGCATTAGTCACCCTAGCTCGGAGCAGCTTCTCCACCTCGGTCTTGCCGAGATCAGCTCGTTCGGAGGACAACTTGCGGAGCCCCTGGCACACCGGGTGAGCCTTCGGGTTGACCGCCAGGGAGTGCTCAATGATGGAGCGGTCGATGCCCGGTATGTCTTCTTCAGACCACGCGAAGATGACCAGGTTGCTCCGGATGATTTCTTTGAGCTGTTCTAGCACCTCCGGTTCCAGGCCTCCTCTGAACCGGATAGGGTAATCTTTCCCATCCTAGATTAGGATCTTCGTGACGACCTCCCCCTCCAAAAGAGGCTTGGCAGTGGGCCCCTTCGGGGGGAGTCGCGGAGTAGGGGGACATCATCGACACCCGGCAGTTCGACCCCCTTCGAGCTCTCGTGAACTCTGTGGACTTGCCTTGGCTCCAGAGGCGCCGAGTGACCGTACTCCACTCATCGAGCTGCAGCCTGATCGCCTAGGACCGAGAGCACCCCTCCAGTGGTTGGCATCTTGAGGCACAAATAATTGTGGTGAGCGATGGCCCTGAAGCAATTGAGCATCCCCCTCCCGAAAATGGTGTTGTAGGCGTACGGGGCGTCGATGACATCGAAGATGATTTCTTCGCTGTGGGACAGGGGGCTGCTCCGAAGGTCACCTCCAGCCCAAGCTAGCCGAGGGCGTCAAGGGGTGGCCCTACGAAACCCTAGAGAGGCCAAGGGGTCGACAACAGATGCTTCTGAGAGAGGCATAGCTGATCGAAGGCCTGCACGAAAATGATGTCAGCAGAACTTCCTCCGTCAACTAGGATGCGACGCACCTCAACGCCGGCAATGTCCGCCGAGATGACGAGGGGGGATCAGCGTGCGGGAACTTGACGCCAGCAGCATCATCGGTGGTGAAGGAGATTGGAACATGGGACCACTCGGGAAGCGCGGTGAAGCTAGAAGTCCCAATATGCCCAACTTCCCGGACATATTCCCTTCGCTGCCGCTTAGACATAGCCCTAAAGGTCCGCCTCTGGAAATCGGCAGGACCACCCGCTTCCCTCGGTATGCCCCATCTTCGAGTTTGGGGGCTGGGAACCTGCCACCTCCAGAATAAGCCACGAAGCTCCCGGCTCATCTCGGCGCCCGACCACATGGACGGCATCGGCGCGAGACATCGGAGGTGCCTTGTCGGAAGAGCCACGCCCAGAGCTTCGCTCGAGGTAGTCGTTCCGGAGGGCGAGGATAGTACGATAGGAGTCAGTGTCGTGGCTCCGGTTTTCACCGTGAACACTGCAGTAGAAGGTCGCTCCCCCCGGAAGCGCCCTTGTAGGCTTTTTAGCTCCGGTAGGGCGCCCTCCACCAGTAGTGTGCGGATGCTTGGCAGGACCTCTCGGGGCGATGCTGAGGACTTCTCCACGAAGGTGCTTCCGCCCTCGCCGGGAATCTCAATGGCGAAGATCCAGAGCGGGGTTGGGGGGTGCTTTGTACACCTTAACGTTCAAAGCTCGAACGGGGGCGATCATCGCCTGACGATGTAGCTGGCCCTCTTCGAACCGAGCATACTCCTCGAAGTATGTCATGAGCTGGGCCACCAAAGATATCGGCTTCCGGTGGAGCTTATCGAGGAGACCCGGGTTGGTGACGCCTTCCCGGGCAGCATTAATGATGGAGGAGGCTGATAGTCCCTTGATTTGCGCCTTGGTGTGTGCGAAGCGCTGAGAATACTACCGCAACATTTCTCCGGGATGTTGCTTCACTTGAAAGAGACTCCCGGTTGACATCGGGGCCACGAAGGTGCCCTGAAAATTGTTGACGAACTTCATCTTCAGCTGGTCCCACGACATGATGGTCCCTGGCCTCAACGACCAGAACCATCGGAGAGCGATTCCCTCGAGAGCCAGGGGAAGCACTTGGCCATGGTATCATGGCTCCCTCCGCAAGCTTCTATCGCCAAGGCATACGAGTGAGAGAACTCTTCGGGGTCAGATTCTCCGGAGTACTTGGGGAGCTTCGCAGCACGGAACTTGGAGTCGAACTGCACCCTCTACAGATCAGGGTGCAATGGAGACTCCTCATCATAGGACGCATTCTCCTCCTCCCCTTGGTCTTCATCATCACTTAACGCGACGGCCGCAACCCCCAGCACCCTGGAAGGCTCAGGGGGGTGAAGCGATGCCTCCTGGCGCCATTGGGCTAGCTCAGCCTTCAGCCTTGCGTTCTCGGCTACCAGGGCGTCGGCTTGACTCCCGCTACCTCCGGAGGCAGTCTCTGGGTCTTGCGAGCAGATGTAGTCGGTCTAGATGGCCACGGCTGGGGGGCCGCCTAGAAGATGCAGCCCGAAGAGCCCATCCTGAGATGCCGGGGGGTTCGCAGAAGCTGGCCCCACTTAACCGATGGGATCCCGCACCTCCGGCGCCCCTCCTGGGGGCCTGGCCTGGTTCCATGCTTGGCACCTCATGAGGGTGACGATGGAGGGAACCGCAGGAGGATCAGGCCCAATGGCCGGGGTGGGCTCGATCCCAGCGGTGCGGGCCAATCTCTGGAGGGGGGTTGTGCTCGCACTCTTTCGGCCCGACATGGTTTTCTTGGGTGGATGTAGAGGACGCTAGCTTCTTGGACTAGGTTCCCCACGGACGGCGCCAACTGTTGGAGCAACGGACTAAACCAACAGGTTTGTGAATGTGTGTGGAATGAGAAGCTAGGCTCAAAGCTGTATTCTTGGATCTCGTGTCCCTTACAACCAGGGGAAGGGAAGTATTTATAGAGGAGCCCGACTAGGGGTCCGATACTTCCAAAATCCTTCTGGCAGTAGTACCGCCTAACACAGACCCATAGTACATACAAGAACTACAACCCTAAAGTACAGACAAAAAGTGTAACCTTGACAGCGTATCAGCCGTCCCAGGCATGGCAGCAGCGCCAGACGTTGCGCAGACGATCGTGATCCTGTCCCCAGAACACTTGCCTACTTCGCAACTTTGAGGCCTCGGGCCTCCGGTCTTCAGGTCCTCCGACCCCTCCGGAAAGGGGCGTCCGGCCTCCGGCCAACGAAGCCCATCCATCGAACAGCGCTCACGTCCTTCATGCTCCCAATCTCCGTCAGGATTATCTCCCCCAACATACTTGCTCCGAGTTACGGATGTCTCCCACCAAGAATCGGCCTAGCGAGGTCAAGTACTCATTTGATATAACTAAGTGTGACAAAATATTTGATTTCCTTTTGAAGAACCAGCTTCTCAGGTTGCCTAAAGGCCAAGTCATTCCATCTGCCGACGAGCTAAAGAGACACCCATACTGTAAGTGGCATGATTCACATTCTCATTATTCTAATGACAGCAATGTTTTCCGTCGATAGGTTCAATCGGCCATAGAGGAAGGACGATTGAGTATTAATTCGGCCAGAGCAGTCCGAGTCAACTAAGGGGAAAGCAGTCGTGATTGGAGAATCACGCGCACACACACTCATACCAAAGAACCCTGAAGTAGGAGTGTGGAAGCATAATGATGGCACGTCTCCTTCGACTAGGGCTTGCAAGAAGCCAAAGGTAACATATCAGATGTTGTTAAACAAACACCAAAGAAAGGCTAAGGAAACAGGCCCCTACGCCAAGAGGCTAAGTCAACCGAAGGGACCAAGGTGGTCGGAGGGTGGCTTCAGACCACAGTGGCCATGCCCTCCGCACGGTGACTTCGGACCACAGTGGTCGAGCCCTCTGCATGGTGACTTCGGACCATAGTGGCCTAACGCACCCTACGGTGGCTTCGGACCCAGTGGACGAACCCTCCAAACTGTGGCCTCGAACCCCAGTGGTTGAGCCCCACACAGATCAAGTTCGGACCCCAATGGCCGAACCCAGCTCTGCTCTAGACAGAACCTCCGGCGGGGCTTTCGGCCCGCACTGACCGAACGTACCTTCGGCCTGGCAAAACCCCTCGTTGATATGGTCCGAGGTACCATCAACCTGGCTGAACCCCCCCTCCGGGTAATGGGTTTGGCTCATAGTGGGTGAAGCCGCTGGAGCCACCGATGCCCCGCCATACAACTGGGTGAGGACCCCGTGGGCTCCGTACGTATCACAATCAGAGCGCCCTCCGCAACATAACGCTATTCCTTGTTTTCCCTCAGAATATTATAATTGGTAGGAACAAACAAACACAGCGGAGGGGGGATCATCCACAGCCTGTCCGTGGTACCTCCGACTCGACTCACGTAGGACGAAGCCAAGGGAGATGAACACAAAGAGGAAAAGGACAGGGAGTCTGAAGCTATCACAGTTAGAATAGGGTCTTAGGAAGTCCTAGTCCCGAAGGCCCCTTTGCCAAAGCCTAACAGAGGTAAGTCTCCTACTCCAGCCAAAGCCCACACTAGAGCCTGGTCTGATCGGCCGAACAAGGCCGGTCTGATTGGCAGGGTCTGCAGCGAAGGCCCCTCCGGTTATGAAACATGCGAGGCTGATCCGGGTAATACCCCTTTGGCCAAAAATAAAAGGAACAAAGCAGTGGCACCTAGTACCAAGCCGCAACCATCTTGGGCACCTCCAGGTATGTCCAAATCACAGAAGAGGCATCTGCAACACCTATAGGTGCAGGAGATGCGCGAGAAGAAAGCCGAGGATGAGCGAGACACCATCTTTGAAGAAATCCGCCTTCGGCCAACGATGAGACAGGTATGGAGAATTAAGCTGGTTGAGATAACCAACCCGGCTCCTAGTCCGAACGACGACAACGACATGCTCGACGATGACTACTCGCCCGTCTCTGAGGGACCCGCGCCTCAGGCAATGGACATCAATGTCGGCAGGCTACCCGCGTAGTGCTATTTTTCAAAAACCTGAGGACTCGGCTCGCCATCTAAAGCCTCTCTACGTAAGGGGTCACATTGACGTGAAGACGATCTCCCAGATGCTTGTTAATGGTGGTGCCAACGTTAACCTAATGCCTTACTCGCTATTGAAGAAACTTGGCAGGGACGAGGAGGACCTAAAGAAAACCAACTTAATGCTCAACGGCTTCAACGACGAGAGTTCTGAGGCCAAAGACATGCTCTCCATGGAGTTAACAGTGAGCAACAAGACGTTGCCAATGGCTTTCTTCGTTATCGATGTGCAAGGTAACTACAGTGTGCTGCTCGGGCGTGACTGGATTCACGCGAAGACTTTAGCTAAGTAGAGAAACTAGGACAAGGTTTTGCGTCAGCCGATCCTTTAGAGGAAATCGACATAGGAAATGGTAGCATCCCGAGGCCGACTTTTGTAAACCAACATTTACAGCCTGATGAAAAGGCCGAAGTAATAAAGTTGCTTCGGTCGTACGTCGATTGCTTCGCATGGGAGTACAGTGAGATGCCGGGATTAAGCCGCGAGCTCGTAGAGCATCGGCTACCTATAAAATCCGAATTTAGGCCTTATAAACAGCCCCCTCATCACTTTAATTCGGCCATCTATGACCGATTTAAGGAAGAGGTGGAGCGACTACTCAAAGCTGAGTTTATTAGGCCATGCAGGTATGCCGAATGAGTCGCTAACATTGTGCCTGTAGAAAAGAAGGGAAGTGGCAAAATACGAGTTTGTATTGATTTCAGGGATTTGAACGAGGCCACTTCGAAAGACGAATATCCAATGCTGATAGCTGACATGCTAATCAACGATGCCTCAGGACATAAGGTACTAATTTTTCTTGATGGCAATGCTGGTTATAATCAAATCTTTATGGCCGAAGAGGACGTCTACAAGACAGCCTTTCGATGCCATGGTTTTGGTCATTATGACTTTTGGTTTAAAGAATGTTGGCGCTACATATCAACGTGCTATGAACTTGATCTTTCATGACTTGCTAGGAGTTATGTTATAGGTTTACATAGATGATGTTGTAGTCAACTCAGACGCTATGGGACACCATTTAGCCGATTTGAAAGTTGCTTTTGATAGGATGCGACAGTATGACTTGAAAATGAACCCTCTCAAATGTGCTTTTGGCGTGTCGGCGTGCAAGTTCTTAGGATTCATGATCTAAGAAAGAGGTATAGAAATTGATCCTAAGAGGCTTAAGAAAATTAGAAACTTTGCAGCGCCGACATGCAAGAAAGATGTGCAGAAGTTGCTAGGCAAGATGAATTATTTGCGTCGCTTTATATCTAATTTGTCTGGCAAGATTGATGCCTTTGTCCCCATACTACGGTTAAAGAATGAAGTCGAGTTCACTTGGGGGGCAAGTCAGCAAAGCGCATTTGAAAAAATTAAAGAGTGCTTATCGTCGCCACCTGTGGTGAGAGCACCAAAAGCCAGGATTCCATTTCGGTTATACATTGTCGCCGAAGATAGCATGATTGGGGTTGTGCTAACCCAGGAGGTGGAGGGAAAAGAGTACATCATCACGTTCTTGAGCCGCCGTCTGTTGGACGCTGAAACTAGGTACGCGTTTGTGGAACATTTATGTCTATCACTTTACTATGCATGTACCAAATTACGTCACTATCTTCTCCCTACTACATGTATTGTCGCTTGCCAAACCGATGTTATAAAATACATGTTGCAAAAGCCGATTCTAAGTGGAAGAATCGGGAAGTGGGCTTACGCTCTTATTTAGTATGATTTTGCCTATGAACCTCTAAGAGCTATGAAAGGCCAAATTGTCGCTAATTTTATAGTTGATCACTACATAGATGTCAGTTGGAGTGACAATGTTGCTCTAATTGAAGTAGTACCATAGAAACTTTATTTTGATGGTTCAGCTTGCAAAAGTGGCTAAGGTATTGGAGTGGTTCTCATATCACCTAGTGGGATGCACTTTGAAACCTCTACACGTTTATAATTTCCCTCTACCAATAACCACGCTGAATATGTGGCCTTATTGCTAGGACTTGAATTGCTAGAATCCATAGGTGCTAGACATGTTCATGTGCATGGTGATTGTCTGTTAGTAGTGCAACAAGTAGCTAAGAGTGCTCAATGTCTTAATGGCTTGCTGAATAGTTACTTGGATAAATGCCTAGACATAGTTGCTACTTTTGATGACGTAGAAATTTGTCACGTGTCAAGAGAAACCAACTCCATTGCAAATGATTTGGCTCAGCAAGCATCTGGCTACCAAGTCAGGAGAGGAAAATTTTCTGTACAGGAAAAGCCGATGCTTGGTCTCACTACCGAAGCATGCCAAAAGTTTGGAAACATTCAGCTAGCTCCTGCTTCATTGCTTAACCCTATTATCAAGCCATGGCCATTCCGAGGTTGGGGTTTAGACTTCATCGGCTAGATTTACCCTCCTTCTTCAAAAGGGCATCAGTTCGTGTTGATGGCGACAGACTACTTCACCAAATGGACCGAAGTCGTGCCTCTCAAGAATATGACTCACAACGAGGTACTTGATTTTATCTAGAAGCACATTATACATAGGTTCGGTATTCCCCAAACTCTCACTACAGATCAAGATAGTTCATTTGTTTCTAAAGAAGTGAGAGACTTTGTCGAACTTTATGGTATTAAGTTGGTAAACTATTCACCATACTATGCTCAGGCCAATGGTCATGCCGAGTCTAGTAATGAAACTGTGATCAAACTCATTAAGAGGAAAACCGAAGAGTTCCCTATGAGGTGGGATGAAGTGCTTTCCGAGGTGTTATGGGCTTGTATAATTGCAAAGCACGGTGCTACCAAAGTTAGTCCAGTTAGTATATGGACAAGAAGTCGTTCTACCTATAGAAGTAGATCTTGGATCTTTAAGAGTTCTAAAGAAAGATGGCTTATCGGTCGATGAGTATGAGACCCTTTTGAAGGACAATCTAGAAGAAGTGATCGATAAGAGGTTGAGGTTTTTAGAAGCTATAAAAATAGACAAAAGTAGAGTAGCTAAAGCCTACAATAAGAAGGTTAAACCAAAATCGTTTCAAGTAGGTGACTTGGTTTGGAAGACGGTTTTGCCCTTAGGCACTAAGAGCCCTAAATTTGGTAAATGGTCACCTAGTTGGGAAGGTCCTTTCAAAATAGCCAAAATCTCTCCTAGCAATGCATAAGTGTTAGAATCTCTACAAGGAGAGTGGTTTCGAAGAGCTTTGAATGGCAGGTACTTGAAAAGTACTTCCTAAGTGTGTGGCGAACAGCTTGAAAATGTCGAAAGGCCGATACGAGAGGTATCGTCCTTAGTCTGTTATGATTTTAGTTCACTTAGTTTACTAAGATGCAGGGGGCATGTGTTGATAGCAAAAAATGGAATTAATGGTTAAGATTATCAAAATATCAATTTTGGTAATTTGGGGCGAAAATACACATGTCCTGGACTGGGTCGAAGCCCTGCAGGGCCGAAGGCCCATTGAGCAGTGGGCTTCGAAAGCTTCCAGCGAACGTGGTACCTTCGGCCTGAAGGCCTTCGGAGGCCCACCCCTCCAAATCTTCGGCCCGAGGAGTAGCCTTCGACGGGCCTGGCCGAAGGCCCACCTCAGGTTGGAAATCAGAGATAGAGTTGAGTCCGATTCTAGCTAATTTTATCCCTAAGCATGATTAAGCCGAATCAAACCAGATTAGGCTTAGAGATTAGAAGTATAGCCCATATAAATATAGGGGTGAGGCCGGTTCATTAACCCCCCAACACAAATCAACACAAAGCCCTAGCTTTGAACCGTACCTTTACTTTTACCTTTATTTTTCTGCAATCTTCGTGGGTTTGCCTGGAAGCCCTTCGACGGCCACTTCGGAATAGTGGTAATCCTTGTTACTTCGCTTGTGAAGTATCCGTTAATCTATGTAATAGATTGATATCGCCTTGTTACTTTGCCTGTGAAGTATCTGCTAATCTGCGTAACAGATTGCTACCTTAGCTCTCTAGTGCAACACTTAGCAGAATTCGGTCCCCAGGCCGAATTGGTACTTGATATTTACTCTGTTGCAGGTTTCCACGCTCGGAGCCCCTTCACCGGAGGTGTCTGGAGCCACGCGATTGGTTTCGGAGGCTGCCAGAACACCCCTCGGCGGAGATACTGCTTTGACCCTCCGTGCTAGACCGTCACGCTATTGTCGATTTGACCGAGTCCTACATGCCAGCACGCTTCGCAACAGGCTTCATCACGACAGACTTCGCCATCCTTGTACCCCACATCAGACGAAGTCACGCCCGCGCATTATGCCTAGGTTATTTAATCGTGTCAGAGACTTTGCGCCGAACCCCGCTATTCGGAGGTGATTGTCGCATCGAGATCTGTTCGGAGCCCGTCTTCAGCCAAATCAGTCTGAACGCCGAAGGCACCCTTCGGCGGGACCCTTCGCATCAGACGTCGAAGGTACCCTTCGGCGATACCCTTCGCACTGTACACTTCGGATCAGTGAGGCTCTACTCGGCTTGCTGATTTATTCTGTTTAAATATATTTCTTTTTGGCTAATTGAATTATTTCTGTGTGATCTGATTACCTGACGACTCCACCCCTCTTACCATGGTTAAGGGTAGTTGGAACACGACGTCGGTGTTATGGTACGCTTTGGCTTGTCCCTAAGTATCTACACACTTTTGGATCGTTGAACTGACCCAAGTGCGGGGGCACATTTTCGTGTCAAAACAAGGTTGATCACTGATAAGATCAACAGCCCTTGGAGTTGGTGTATCGATCGCTAAGGTGCAACACAAACGTCTCGTACGGTTGTATTCGGGTCAACATCATCTTCTTCCAATCGAAGTTATCTTATCTCCATCCTCTCACCGAAATATCGGGCCACCCAACTTGATCCCATCATACTGATACCTGTCAGGACCCATAGCATGCTTCGGCCGAACTAGGCCGACGTGGCCTATTCGACCGATGATCGGCCGACAAGTATAACTGCTTAGTAGACTTTGAGGGGATTGTTAAATATCTTGGTTTCTGGTTTGGTTTGGCCGATGATCGACTGACACCTTACAAGAAGGCTAGTGGGAGCTCACTTGTGTTTCTGGTCTTGTATGTGGATGACATATTATTGATCGAAAATGACATTCTTTTGTTGAATGATGTCAATACTTCACTAAAAAATAGTTTTTTAATGAAAGATTTTGGAGAGGCGACATACATTTTGTGCATAAAGATCTATAGAGATAGATCAAAGCGGCTAATTGGATTAAGCTAGAGTATGTACAATGACAAGGTTTTGAAATGGTTCAAAATGCAGAATTCTAAGGGTTTTATACCAATGTCACATGGTATTTCTCTTAGTAAGACTCAGTGTGTTGTGACACCTAATGAGCTAGAGAACAGGAGTGCAATCTCGTATGCCTCTGTAATTGGATCCATCATGTATGCCATGTTGTGTACACGCCCAGATGTGTCATATGCTCTAAGTGTTATGAGCAGGTACCAATCTAACCGGGTGAAAGTCACTTGGCTTTAGTAAAAAGTATCCTTAAGTAGTTGAGAAGGACTGAGGAAATGTTCCTAGTGTACGGTGGTGAAGAGGATCTCTTTGTAAGTGGTTACATCGATGCTAGCTTTAAGACCGATAAAGATGATTCTCGGCCTATAAATATTTTGGTTTATTTATTAATTTGTCTAAACCTTGAAAAGTAGACTTTGAGGGGATTGTTAAAAAAGTGGAGGAAGGATTAACTACTTAGAAAGAAGTTTGGACATTTGTCATATGGGGGCGCATGGTCTTGATTTATGTATGTATGTGTAGCATTCTTATGTATGCAATGGGAGTATTTGGGCTTCCTGAACATATACATAATAAAATTGATAGTTTGAGAAGCAATTTATTCTAGGAATGGTTAGAAAAGAAGAAGTGTCATATGATGAGTTGGAAAGCCCTATGTGCACCTAGAGAATTCGGGGGCATGCTTTTTTTGGATACTAAGGCTTTTAATCTAGCTTTGTTGAGTAAATGACTTTACAAATTAGAAGCTGAACACTTAGGTTTGTGTTTCGACATCCTAAATAGGAAATATCAATTATCTTGAGGTTTCTTTCAAGGAAAAAATTGCTATAGGACATATAAAAATCGTGGTATTTGTTGATGGACATCATAAAAATGTGACTTTGCTAGAGGACACCCCAAAATTATGAATATTTCCTGCAGTACACTGCCACCATTATTTTAATATTTTCTGAAAACAATTTTTTGAAATGTCCAAAATGCCTATGCTTCTCTTTTTTTACTTTCTCCCGATTTCTCCTCTCTCTGCTCCGGCAGCTATAGTCGACTTTGGTGGTGAGCAGTGCTAGTGACAACGTCGGTGGCTATGATAAGCTCATGGGCGAAGCGGTGGATGGAACTCGCAGGTGAGAGGGCCACCGTCGTCGCTCGCCTACCACCGCTTACGCATGCTCGCTCGCTGTCGTCGCTCACCTGCTCTCTCGCCGCCGTCACTTGCCCTCTTTCGTCGCTCGCCCATCACCACCATCGCCAGCTCTACTTGCTCACCCATCGATGGCGTTGTTTCCCTCACCTGTGAGTTCCGGTCATCAATCCACCCACGTGCTTGCTAGAACCGTTGTCGCTCACCACCGACCTAGGTTGTAGCCTGAGCAAAGGAGAAACTAAGGAGACAGGTGTTGGGGAAAATAATCCCGTCAGTAGTGGGGGAAGAATCATGAATCCCGGAGATGACTTCGAAGCCCGTGCATGCGAAGCCCTCCGGTGCAAGTATTGTACTACGAGGCAGTGACCCCAGAGTACTAAGTACGCCTCCATACGAGAGCCCCCGCGAGGATTCGGGGCCTCCGCAGGTGTCCCCGAAGACAACAAAGCGGGAGGCTCAATGCGGGATCCTTCGAGCCTCCGTAGGCTTGTCGAGGATAACCGTGTGGGAAGCCTCACCCAGTACCATACGAAACCCCCACGAGGACCCGGGGCCTCCGTAGGCATCCCCGAAGACAGCCGTGCGGGATGCTCGGTACGGGATCCTTCGGGCATCGGTGGCCCTCGGAAGTCAACCACTAAAGCAAGATGTGACGGCTATAGTGTCGGGTGACTCATGTTTAATGGGACATGAGCGCCCTATAGCAATCAGGTCATGACCAAACACACGTCAGGGCCAAACGTGCGTCATCACTCCAACCAGACGTTAGCCCTACTCGAGCAGGTGTAAAAAACTAGTACTCTCATATCCCTATGAAATCTAGGATATAGGGTCTGTAGTGATGAATGTAACTCAGGGGTTAAAGAGTACTTTCACCGTAGGGCCCCTTCCTATAAATATCTTTCCCTTGTATTGTATAGACATCTTTTGAAGGAAGAAAGATAGAAGTATAGCAGAGTTATTATCCCTCTCGGAGGCTCTACGGAGACTAAGCCCATTCATCTAGTTTAACAACATCCTAAACTACTCAAACCTGCTGGCGTAATCCTTTATGCCAACAAGAGGAAAAAGAGAGAGAGTAAGGGCATTTCAAAAAATTTATCTTCAAAAAATATTATAATAATGGTGGTGTCCTATAACAAATATTCATAATTTTGGGATGTCTTCTGACAAAGTCATGTTTTTACGATGTCTATCAACAAATACCATGATTTTCTGATGTCCTGTAATAATTTTTTCCTTCTTTCAATCCTCTCAACTTGAGGGATCTTTTTCTAGAAGAGCCTCTGTAAAGTTAAGTTCTAGTTCACGAAGGAAGTGGATATCGAATGGGATCAAGAGAGCATGTATCCTTTCGAAGAGACAGAAGGGAGCAATGGAATAATACGAGGGATGTGATGAGTGAAATAGTATTGAATAGTGAGCCAGATGAGATGTTGTGGTTGATAAAAAAAGTTTGTCAACTAGATCTCTATATAAATGATCACCCATAAAGGGAAAACTAATGTTGAAAACATGAGAATTTAGAAGAGCCATATTCCTCTTAAGGTTAAAATCTTCTTATGGCTGCTATTCAAACACAGAATTAAAGTGGAGGAGCAATTGAGTAGAATGAATTGGAGGGGGTGCCATTTTTGCAAATTGTGCAACCAACTAGAGACAATTGACCGTCTAATCTTTCAGTGCCCCACGACAAAATTTCTTTGGTATTTCATTCGAGACTCCTTTGATTGGCCGATGATGTGCCTTGCAGTCATCGGTCCTTATTGGACATCTTTGGGGTATGTACAAACTTCAAACAAACAAAAATAGTCATGGGGATATTTAGAGCTAGAGCTATTGAGCGTTATGGCTTTTGTGAAATGACTTTATTTTAAAAATTAATCTAGACTAATATTTTTTTGAGGTTATTCACAAAATGCTCCTCTTTCTGACTCGGTGCCTACTGCAGGTGCCATCTCGTATAAAATCGAAGCTTTAGAATGTTTGGACTTGCTCCCTCGTGCAAAGCTCCAATAGTAACTGGAGTACAAAGCTTTGACTATCCCTAGAGTGCTGGACAAAGTGTGAAGTAACGTTCCTAGCTTATGAGGATATTAAACAAGGGTGGTGGAAAGTACAATGCACTAGCATGAAATCTGGTTGTTTTTGTTTCAAGCTCTAATAAATCTGCTGATGGAGTGTTGATGTAGCTAGTAACCCAACAAACTATCTTTTACTGCTTTCTAACAAAGCAGGGCTGGTAAAGCCTTTTATCCAAAAATCAAGCCCATCCATGCGCATGGGCAGTCAGCTCACCATTCTCAGCCTAATAAGGCTAGTAAACTAAAATGTCTTTTTTAATTAAATATTTAGAAAATTTAACGTGCAATTTACTTTTTGAAAAATAGAATATTTTTAAATAAAAATGTGGAGAACCATTAAAAGAAGTGATCAGATAGCTCAGCAGCATGCATTTCAGTTCAGCTGAACCATTGACCATTAATCAATTCATTTGCTAATGAAGATATTATTGTAATCACTGCTTAAACATGCGGCTTACTATGGACGAAGAGCAACGGTCACTAATGAGCTTTCCTGTCTTCGTTCACCAGATGGTACTAATCCGACTCAAAGGTTTCCTCCCTGTTCTTGGTCTTTTTTAAGCTACTCTTGAAGCATCTGAGCGGACTACAAAATTTTAGATACTTTCCGTCGGCCAAAGTCGACAGAAGTTAGGCCAATACCGACGGAATAAGTTAACTTCCATCGGTAAAACCCTAACTTTCGTTGGCATTTGGTCGACGGAAATAGCCCGACGAAAGTTAGCTAACTTCTGTCGGCCAAATCTGATCGACGGAAGTTAGCGGAGACTTTTGTCCATGTCAACAAAATCCTTAAGTTCCGTCGGCCAAATATTTGGCCGACAGAAGTTAACTTTTTTTCTTTTTTGCTTTTTTCTGTACAATCCTTAACTTCCGTCGGCCAAATGTTGGGCCCACGAAAGTTAACTTTTTTCTCTTTTTATGGCTTTTTTTTGTACAATACAGTATTTCACATTGAAATATTCAAACAAATTTCACATTTAAAATTCCACAAACCAATATCCAAAATATTTGTGTTAATGTTGACAACATCAGATTTGAGGAAATAAAAATACATTTCTAGTTTGTACCACACTATTTAATAGACCCTGCTCGCTATTAGGTTAAATGTGAAAGCTTCATACGATAGAAGCATTTACAAGTAAGTTGTTGATGACTTTACAACAGTTTAGGATGCAAGCAAGCTTATCTCTTGGAGCCTTGTACATGTTTATATTCTGCAGCTCCTTCTGAGCGAGCTGTACAAACAAGGGAACATATGTTAGTCAAGAACATATATATACAAACATATATATATAGTAAATAGGGTTTTTTCATAATGTTTCATTTTCCAGCCATGATGTACAAGCACATACCAAGTCAAGCTAAATGTTGATGTAAGGTACATATAATTAAAACTTGTCATGAAAATCTGTTAGTCCTAATCAAATAGAAACGCTTAAGATAAATTGATAGAGTCATGCATTCAGATGGAGTGAAGAAAATTGGATGCATTTATATGATTGGCTAAATCTGGGCAAGCAAGCTTGATCACCAATAATTAGGATAATTGGAAAAAAGAATCATCCCATATTAATAAAGAATGAAAGTGGCATGTTTATGAGTTTACCCAATTGTCTAACATCAAATGAAATATGTACTATGCTTTTAGCACTGAAATGCATAAGATATAATTCACAGATAGCAGAAAGAGAAAAACAGTATAATGAAAACCTCACTGTTGCCATAAACAAGCCCAAAAGGGAATTCTACTTCTTTAAAAAAAGAACGTGTTAAATAAAACAATGGATCAAATATATACTGTTAGTCTCTAAGGATTCAATTAAGGAGACATCCCTGAATAAAATGGTGATGTGTAGCAACAGATGTCCCTGATACAAGAGAACATCATTCCATATTCAGGATACACAGAATTTACTTCAGCAATTAAAACTGTAGCCAGTCGCATGCACATATCCGTCATGTTTAGCCTATCTTATGTTTAGATTTATAAAATCACAAAAGAAAAGATTAAGCATCTTGCGGAGGCAGTACACGCGGTCATCCTCGCCAGGCCACAGCGGCAACCATGCCGCGTCCCCCTCCCCGCCGCTGCCTAGCCCCATCCTCCGCATCGGCCCTGTAACCAGACAAACAGCAGACCACCACACGCTCATCCACCGACGTCATGCAGATCGACACGACCATATGGGCACCGAGATCTAGAGCCCCAACAAAGAGACAGAGAGAAACACGGGAGCCCGTCGGTACCTTTGAGACAGGTTTCCGCGTTGTCGCCGCAGCCGCCCTCTCCTCCTTCTCCTCTGCCTACCGTGTGGGGCTCCATGGCTTCTGTGGCTCTGCGCCTGGGCGGTGGTGGCGGTGGCGATCAGGAGTGGTGGGTATCCCAGGGCGGGAGCAATTGGAGTGGGAGGAGGAGATCGGAGGTGGCGGCGGCCGGGGAGGCGCACGGAGGTGGCAGGAAGGCATGGAGGCGGCGGCGACCGGGTAGCGTGGAGGTGGCGGTGGTAAGGAGCAGAAGTGGCGACGGGGACTTGATTCGGGGGAATTAGGGATAGGGAGGTGCACACGCGCGGGGCCGGGATAAGGAAAAACAACTTTCGTCGGTAAAACAATGGCTGACAGAAGTTAATGGTTGTTGGCGTAAAAGATTACGCTAACAGGTTTCTGAAAGTTAGAAACTAACAAATGAAGTGTTTGTGAAGTAAACTATTTTAAGCCTCTGAAAGGATAATAGCTCAAAATAGTTAGAAGATGTATATTGAATAATGTGTATCCGACCTTCATTACAGGGTAAAACGGGGGGTATTTATAGGCCCAAACATTAAGGAAAAGACCATTTTACCCCTCTATTATAACCGACATAGTGGAAACTATTCGGTACCTTTAATAGGGCTAAAATGGTAAAAGACTAATCTAATGAGAAAGAAGATAAGTCTTCCATCCTAGCTGGCAAAGAAGCTCTCGGAAGAGTCCTAGTTCGAAGATATACTCCGAACTAGAGTTCGTCTCCATACTTCGAACTTGATCCTCAGACCTCCGGAGTTATATGCCGGAAGCCTTTGATTCAATCACCTGCCTTTGTCCTGTTACAATCAATGGCTCTGAGGATGAAGTATTTTCCCCCAACAGTAGCCCCTCGAATACGCTTCTCCGCTAGACCTATGATGTTAGGAGAGTAGTATACGCAAGAAAAATAATCATGCGCGGAGACTAACAGTTTTAATCAGCCTTCGAAATATGCGGAGATTCGAAACTTCGAATCAACTTATAAGAAAATTATGTTCGAACTATTTTTTAGAATTGACTTAAAAAGTCCGAAAGTTTTTTTAGGCTTAGAAGAAATAGCCGTTGTCTTTTTCCTCAACGGAAATTAAGGGAATGTGTTAAGTTCGCAAAGAGATAACAGTCAGGAATGCGAAACGGCAGGACACCAAATGGTAAAAATTGTGGCCTGGGCTATAAATAAGGAACCCAGATCCTTCCCAAATACTTTCTCACCGCTTTCGTGCAAACAAACCAGTAGACAAGCCCTAGCCTCCATTTCTTCTTTGAGCAACCAGAGCAAATCCATGGCAAAGACCAGTTTCAAGGTTCCTGGGGCGGCTTCAGCCTTGGCTCGGCAGCAGGCTGCGGCTGCAGCGGCAGCGGCAACATCGGCGATGATGACTCCGACAGCAACAGTAGCGGTAATGGCGGCGCCAGGAAGAAATCCCCAACGCGATGATCCTCAAGATCTCTTTCCGGCCTCATCGAAGTATGCGGATCAGTCTTACCAACTAGGACCTTCAACCTGCAAGAGGGAGTCGCTCGCAGCAGCGATAGAAGGGAAGATTAGTTCGGAGATTGTGATTCGCAAACCTAGGAAAGAAGCTATTCCTTCACCAAGGCCCGGAGAAGTGGTTGTCTTCGAAGCCTTTTTCAAAGCTAGATTAGGGCTGCCGGCTGTCGACTTCCTAGCCGAGGTACTGGATTTATTCCATGTTACTCTCCCCCAACTCTCTCCGAACATGATAGCACGCCTTTCCATCTTCGAGTGGGCATTGCGAGCTGAAGGCTGTGAAGGAAGAGCAGAAATCTTCGCAGCCCTACACCGGGCTTCTTGCCAACCCAAGACCTTCGTAGGCCCCAGAGGTGAAAAGATGGTGGTAGCCTTCGGGAGTATTAACTTCCGGCTCCGAGATGAATATGCTCTTCGATTTCTAGCTAAGGCCATCAATGCCAGATGGTATACGGATTGGATCCTCCGATGGTTCTATGCTGAAGTTGGAGCGGGAAGCCGCTTAGCTGGACCTCTACAGGACATAAACTTCCGGAGGGAAGCCCTTGTCCATCCGGATCCAGGCCAGCTTGAAGCTCACCTTAGTCTACTTCAGCGGATTAGCCATCGCCTGAGCATGAGGGATTTGGCAGAGGAATTCATTGGACTTCAGATCCCCCCTCTGATGGCAAACTGGCCAATCACCTTCGAGGAAGATTCAGAAGGTGGCCTTCGAAAGATTTCTTCGAACTCAAGCCCTGCAGGTAACTTCAAAAACAACATATTTTATATATATTTATTTGAAGAAATAACCAACATCAACTTATCTTTTAGCCTCTCTAGCTCCTATGACTTCGGAGCAAATTGTGCGGGCTTCGTAGAAAATTCTGGGAGTCCCGACTCCGACCGAGAAAGAATGGAGGATTAAGTTAGTGGGTACTTGGGAACGGTTCAACCGAGTATGGGGACTACTCGAAGTTATTCCCCCTCCTCTTTTGGATTGGGTGCCTTCGGAACGAGGGCCTAAGAAAAGGAAAGCCGAAGTTGGAGCCTCGACCTCTGCCAAGACTCCATCGAAGAAGGTAGCCCGAAAGACAAGAACTGCGGTGCCTTCGAGTCCAATAGCCTCGGTCTCTGATTCCTCGGAGGATGAAGGTAGAATGCTTGTTGACCTAATTGACAAGGATGCAGCCCAAACAGATGCAAGCATTGGCGACACTGCGAACGTGCCGGAGTTGCCAAGCAGCCTCGGGCAAGTTGAAACTTCGACTGCTCAAGAAAACTTACCGCAGGATGAAGCCCCTGTGAATGAAGGTGGAGCCGAAGTTGCTGCAGAATCAACTTCGATTCCAGATGAAGCAACGACTGTGGCTCCCGAAGAGGCTCCAACAGTCCAAGATTTAACTGCGAATTCTGACTCCGACGAAGACTTTGGGGTAGCTTTTGACCCACCAAGCAGTCCGATGCTCACCCATCGACAAGACTTCGGAGGTAAACTTCATATAATTCCTTTGTTCTTTTTTCCTGCAAAATTATACAATGTATAATACCTTTGCCTCAACAGGATCTGCTCCTATGGAAGAGGTCCGCCCCGAAGATACAATTCCTGGGACTTCAGGAACTTCGGGGCCAATTCCAGAAGTCGCCCAAATGGGACCTAGAAAAGGTAAAGGCAAAGTGGACCCCCTCCCAGCTCCGAGTTCACGATTAACTCCGTCTGAATCGATAGACGGAAGCCAATCTACAGAGGAGGGCCAGTCTACCGAAGTTCTAGAGGAAACAGCTCACCGCTCTGACCCCTCGCCAAATGAAGACGACCGGAGGGCCTTGTCTATGCTCCCTCTTCTAGCTCCTTTCTTGGAGCGAAGAACTGGACTCCGGACTTTGCTCGAGCCTTTGGATCGAGCTAGCCGCGAAGTCGGGGAGACGGACTTGGTAGCCATCCTGAGCGAAGCAGAGGGTTCGGAGCTCAACGCCGCCATGGAGCGTGCAGCATACCAGGTACGAAGTATCTGCAAAACAGAATTAATCTCATATACAGATAATTTCTCACCTTAGTTTTTTCTCTTTGCAGCAAATAGTCTTGGCCCGAGCTGCAAACATTTCAAACGAACGTGGAAACCTTCGCCTTCGAGAGGAAATCACTACTCCTCAGCGAAATCTTAATATTTCCGAAGGTCGAATTTCCCATTTAGACAACATGGTCTTAGCAGAGCTGAGGGCCAGGCAAAGCTTGGAAACTGCGAATAAAGAGCTCGAAGCAGAACAAATTGTGCTTCGGGCGGAAATAGAAAAGATGCGGGCGGAGCATGCTACGGCGGGGGCTGAACTTGTCAAGCTCCGAGAGGAAAAGTCCAAAACTGCAGAAGAGGCTAGCCACCTACTCAACCAGAAAAACTCTTTAGCTACGGAGGCAGCTAGGCTCTCCGGCGTGGTGGAAGAGTTGACTTCTACGAAGAACGCTTTACTTGACGATAAGCTGAAATCGGAGAAGGTAGCTGCGAAGGTCATGCACCAACTCCTAAGTGTCCTAGAGTACTTCGGTACTACTGGGACATTTCCTTCAAACGACAACGTCTCCTTGCTTTGGTGGCTAAAAATGATCCAAGGAGCTGCGAAGACGATGAAGACGGCAGGCATTCGATACGGAGAACTCTCCGGACAAGTGGCTGCTATCGGCATACTTCGCTACTACGAAGATCTGGGAATAATGATAACTCCGAACGTAGAGGCGGCTCCCATTACCTTCGATGAAAACCGGCTTCTCAATCCTTCTAAAGACGTGGCCGCTGCTTGGCAAGCCTTCCAAGCTTCATGGAGAGCCGAAGGTCGTACTGCGATCAAGGCTTGGATTGATGAAGGGAAATGCCAAAAGCAAGCTCGGTTGCAAGCTTCGAGCAGCCAGCCTCCGCCAAACCCGCAGGTCTAGATTTACCTTAGGATCCTGACTATGTAAAGAATCATGCTTTTTGTACATTTATGAATGAAAATTTGCTTATCGTGTTTTTAGGCTTCACCTCATATGGAAGATGTCGAAGTGTTAAACGTTAACGAAGAACTCCGCCTACTATGGGCTACCTTCGATCTTTTAAAACTTCACAAGCGTCCTCGATTTTTAGTTCCTCGAGATAGCTCCGGTGCAATTATGCCCGAAGTAAGCAAA
This sequence comes from Zizania palustris, assembly GCA_019279435.1. Classification (NCBI taxonomy): domain Eukaryota; kingdom Viridiplantae; phylum Streptophyta; class Magnoliopsida; order Poales; family Poaceae; genus Zizania; species Zizania palustris. The sequence continues at coordinate 39,118,276 of JAAALK010000290.1, forward strand.
GACATACTATCTTATATTAAAGAGGAAGAAAAAGAAGTTAACTTGGAAGCTTCATCTTCCGAAGACATTGCATGGTCCGAAGACAAAGATGAAGCTCAGGGTAAAAAGCCTGAAGAACTTGGAAGCTGGGAAAGGAGCCCCGAACGACTCCGAACTTGGGCCGAGCTTCAACAAGAACAGAAAGACTTTGCCGACAGAAGTTAAAACTTCCATCGGTTTTCAGAAATACCGACGAAAATTAAAAAAGCCAATGAAAATTTACTGTTTTCTTGTAGCGAATCAATTATCCTCCTAATTCTCCTTAATGGCAATGGATATTATCTCTGGATGTCTTGGGATTTCCACCTCAGATGCCAGCAGAACTTGAAACGGTACAAACTCACCCCATTCTTTATATAACAATTTGCACAAAGTTCTTCACATGGTATTCTAGAAAACAGCAGCAGCAATAGATTTGTCCATGTTTTTTTCTTATGGGTGAAAAAAATACTAGTTCTGTTAAATTTGTCGTAATCACCGTAGCTGTGTCATATTGATATGTCCAAGGTCTTCTATCGTCCTATCTATGCAGAAGAAACAACTGAACTTATATATCTAAGAAATACCAAATATAACTTTTTATAGTTATTTCAAGGTATTTTTGTCCAAAATATCTCTCTAACAACTCCACTGTTCTCTTAATTTCTAGAGATCTCAAAAATTCTCCACTATCCTCAAGTCTTTTATGAAGTGGCCCTTGTTTCCTATTTGTCATGGCTTAACATATCGGTGATATAAGAGAAAGAAAAGAAATAGAGAGATAAAGGATGTGATAAGTAGAATCCACCCTTCAATGTACAAGAGATAAAAGAGACTCGTCTATTAGTGACAGATCCAAGATTTCTTTGTTTGGGGTGTGAAATTAAACATACTACAAAACACATGTAATATAACGAAAACTAGCTTGACAATAAAAATAAAGTAAATCAATGATAAACACTCAATCTACCTTCTGCGCTTTGAGAACAATATTTTCCAACTTAAAGTAGGACCTTCTAGATTACACCATACAAAAGAAGAATATGTTATATTGTTTTATAATGAGAGCCCCAACGTGTCTGAACTAGCTTATCTAAACCCATTGCTTGATTTCAACCTCGTCTACTTTCAATGTCACCCAATTCAAAAGCTTCTATAATCTGTTGAGCTTGAGCTACTTGAATCATTTAGTGTTTCTTACAAGAACTCCCAATAATATTTACCAAATATTCAAGTTACTTAAAGAATCAAACACAATCATCATTCTTCTTAGCAATAATCACAAGAGTTAATTGTATTTGATATGTAAAGCAATGGATATAATAAGCACACATGACTCATCCATAATTAGCTTCTTTAAACCATTTATCTCACCCTTCATGTTACTAGCCCCATCATATTCTTTACCTCAAACTCTTAACAAGCTCAATTAATGTTGCATGAGTAAAGACTTAATAGTATCTGAGAAACCAAGGATGGTTTCGGTGTATATGATGAGTGATTGACTGGATTTTACCCTCTGTTCGAAGGGTACCTCCGAAGGGGCTTCGGAGGTGGTTCTCCGAAGGGTGTTCGGAGGTGTTTGCCTGCTGCAGCGGAGTGTACCTGTCGGAGGGGTCCGACAGTACACGATGACTGGGTTCGTACCGAGGGCTTCGGTACTTTGGGCGGTACACCGGAGTGTGTGCCGGAGGTTGCTAACCCGGAGAGGTCTCCGGAGTATTGGATACACTTGTTTGCTTGTCGGTGGTGCGCAGGGACTTCGGAGGCGACGGACAGGGTTCGAGCCAGGTGAACCTGGGTCAAGCGGGTGGCTTGATGCCAGGGGAGCAGGGAGCTCCGTCACGGTGGCTGCGAAGGTGGTCCGGGTCGGTCCTCAGGTCGAGGCGTGCCAGGTGAAGGCAGAGAGTGCGGAGCGTGGCTCCGGCTGAAGGTACTCTGAGACAAAGTCCTCGGAGGTGAGGCACTTCGAAGGTACTCCGGATGGAGTGATTTCGAAGTTGGTGGACCAAGTCCTCTGCGGAGGCAAGGAGTTCGAAGTGTGCTCCGGAGGGAGACACTCGAAGGTTGCCCAACGAAGGTCTCAGAAGTCGAGGTGCATCGAAGGCATGGTCCGGGTGAGGCTCGTCGAGGAGTGTGCTCGGGAAGAGGCACTGCGACGGAGTGCTCATAGAATGCTTCATGCGGAGGCCTTGGACGAAGGAGGGACTTCGAAGGGTGGTACTCCGAAGGTGGGGCTTCGGAGTGAGGATGACTTGTGGTGCTTCGGCCATGCATGGCTTCGGTACACGGACTAACGGTGTTCAAGCTGGGAGTAGCTGCGAAGCCGTGGTGATCCACTCCGGAGGTGGTGGTGCGAAGGCCCAAGGGGCTTTGACGGCTTCGGCTCAAAACCGTCACTGTATCGAAGGACTTCTTCGGCGGAGCGAAGGCCAACAGGCTGCAGGCTTCTCGCCGAAGCTACCGCACCCTCTGGTGCGAAGGGAGGTTCCAGAAGTCAACACTGTAAAGGCTGACACTGTCTGTTCTGAAAAAGGCTGACACTGTCCCCTCTGCAGCTGACAGAGAAGCCTCCAAAATAAAGGTGGACTACCTTTTGTACCCCTTAGTTCTGTAGAGACAAAATGGATGTAAACCCTAGGGGTAAAGTAGTCACTTCCTTAGGATGAAGCCGTGGGCTATAAATATGGGAGCTCGGTAGGTAACATTTAACACTTTGAGCATTTACTGTTGAGCTCCTGTAGACAGACCTCGCTGTATTCATTCTGAGTTCAATTTATTTCAGTGTTCCTTGTTCAAGCAGCGAAGCCCTGCTTCTTTGTGCTTTTGCTTGAGCTCGCGTTGCATACCTCGGTAGCTTTTAGTTCACCGAAGCCTGTCTTGGCGAAGGGTGTTTTTATCGCGAAGTGTGCTTTACAGTGTGCTGTCGCTCTGTGTAACACGAGGCAAGACCTCGCTGCTTACTAGCGAAGCCCTGTTCTTTTCCCGTTGTGCTTCTTGTGTCGAAGCCCTTAGCGTAGTCCATTTGCGTGTGCGTGTAGACCTTCGGGTACGAAGCCCAGCACCCGTTGCTGTCGCCAAGTACTTGGTCGAAGTCCTCAGAGGGCTGTCCACTCTTGCGAAGGGTGAAGTGCGAAGTTTGCTCAAAGCACCCTGTGTGCGGAGCCTGCACTGACTTAGCAGAGTTGGTTTTCGAGGGTTGTAAGTGGAGCGAAGTCTTCTTGACTTCGAACTTTTGCCTCTCCGAAGCCTGTGTTCGAAGGTGTCGAAGTACCTCCGAACCAGACCTTCGAAGGCTGTGTTCGAAGCCTGTTCCGCAGAAGACAGAACAGTCCCGAAGGCTAAATTCTTAGCCCGAAATTTTAAAAGCTCCCATTCACCCCCCCTCTGGTCGCCGTTTCCGGTCCAACAATTGGTATCAGAGCGGGTTAAGATCACCAGTTGACCTTAACCGGTTTTGTGATCTGTTGGCGACATGGATAGAGGCAGTAAAATTCCTCTGTTCGATGGGACAGATTTTGCATACTGGAAGGTGCGCATGGAGGCTTACTTGTTAAGCCAAGGAAATGCAATTTGGGAGATTGTGGACTCACAATACTCCATCCCTGATACCCGCACCACTCAAACTGAAAAAGATCAGTATATTGCCAACTCGAAGGCAAGGAACATACTGTTCATTGGTTTGAGTCGGAGTGAGTTCGATAGGGTGCAGCACCTTAGGACTGCTAGGGAGATTTGGACAACACTCACAGTCTTTCATGAGGGCTCTGCTTAGATTAAGGCCAGGCGCCAAAGCACCTACAATCAACAGTATCAGCTGTTTGTGCAGGCACCTGGTGAATCAGTAGATGCCATGTTTTCTCGCTTTGATGCGATAGTGAGTAACTTGCGATCCAACGGGACGCTTGCTTACAGTGATCATGATAGGGCTATCAAGCTTCTCTATGCTCTTGACCGTAGCATATGGGAGGTGAAGATATCCAGCATTGAGGAGTCCACAGGCTATGACACTCTAACCTGTGATGAACTCTTTAGCAAGCTGAAGTCCACAGAGATTGCCAAGGCATCTCTTGCAGTGCACAGAAGCTCTTTGCCACAGCCATTGGCATTGGTTTCTAGCACTAGCCGTGGCACCACTGCAGAACCAAGCACATCAGGCACTTGTGTTCTTGCAGATGGTTTTGCTTTGTCCTCCCTGGTCTCCGTCACAAAGGAGCAGGTGGATACTCTAGCTGATGACGAGCTTGCTCTCATTGCCCGGAGGTTCACCCGCTTTCATCATGAGAGACGGGATCAGAGGAGAAGTGGTTTTAGTGGCTGCTATGAATGTGGCGACACCTCTCACATTAAGGCCAATTGCCCCAAGGTCAAGAAGAGAGATGAGAGTGAGCGCCCCAAATTCCACAAAAAGGAGAGGAAGCCCTTTGTGAAGGGCAAGCGCGGCAAGATGGCTAAGAAAGTAGCCAAGGCCGCTTCCAGAGCTTTTGTTGCTGCTCTCAGCGACATCGACACATCCTCAACTGAGGAGTCGAGCTCTGAGGAGGAGGAGTCCCCAAGGAAGGAGGACAAGAAGGACAAAAAGGGACGTGACTTCACCGGCCTTTGCTTCATGGCCGACAGCGACCACAACAGCGATGAGCTTGACTCATCTGAGGTAAACCTATCATCTGACCAGCTTCTAATTAAATTAGATGAGCTGAATGAAGTAGTGCTAGGTCAGGATAGATTACTTGTGCAAGCCGCTAGAGAGAGAAAAGACCTTAGACTTAGGCTAGAAAATGTATCTACTGAATATGCCATGCTTAAGTCTAAATTTGATGATGCTGAATGTGAATCATGTTCTGTTGTCATGAGTGAGCTTGCTCAGTTGCGTTCTGTTCATGCTCAAACTCTTTCTGAGCTTGAGACTGCACAGAAGCAGCTTTTGGAGGTGGATTCTAGACCTCATGACATTATTGATTGCATGAACTGCTCTTTATTACGCGATAGCATTTCTTTACGTGATAAGCATGTTCATGACTTGGAGGCTAGATTGGAGAGGGCCGGTAGTTCTAAGGATGTGCAACCTGTTTGTGACACTTGCATCACCCTTAAGGACCAGCTAGGCACTGTCAGAGAGCGAGCTGAAAATCTCATGTCTGAAAATGAATACCTTCTTTCTGTGGTGAATAAATGCACTGAAGGGAAGGGTAGGATGGATTTGCTCTTGGCCAAGACCAAGTTGTGTGCTGACAGAGCCGGGGTAGCTCTAGGTTTGGGTTTTGAGAGGATAGCTTCAGACAGTCAGACCAAAACTGTTTTCACCTCTCCCACCACCCTAGAGAAAGAGAGAGCTCTGTTAGACACCCCATCAGCCAAAAAGCCTACCCATCCACCAAAGAAAACCACACCTCCTATCAAGAAAAATCCTCCCAAGAAAACCACTCAGAAGAAACCCAAGGAGCCTGTAAGAATTGCTCCTGTGACCCATGAGAGTGCCCCCAGGAGAGTGTTTCACTGTTCTTATTGTCAGCGGGTGGGTCATTTGATTGGTTTCTGTTTCCGTCGCATCAAGGATGAGCGACGTGCACAGGCGATGAGCTATCAGGACATGCATTACCCATCTTTAGGTATGCATGAGTCTGAGTATTATTCTCGTCCTGTTTTCGAGGCTCCTCGTGCTTCTCGGAGAGGTTTTGCTCCTCGAGGTGTTCACCATGTTCCATATGGTGGTAGACCTCGGGCGAGTAGCTTTGTACCTCGTCAGAGTAGGAGACCTCGTCATGCTTTGCATTCTTTGCATGTAGGTAGACCTCGCACTTTGCATCATACTGATTTTCATGTGCGTAGACCGTCTACTTTTACTGTGCCTACTACTCGTGTCACTCAGTGCTGGATGCCTCGTCATTATTTTACTCACCCCAGCACTGAGCGATCGAGACGTTTTCCTCATGTGTAGGCGACAGGTCGAGGCTTGGAGGGCACGTGGATCATGGACTCCGGTTGTTCGCGCCACATGACCGGAGATGCAGCTTGGTTCTCCAGCCTCACCACAACCAAGCAAAGGGAACATATCACCTTCGGAAACAATCGAAGGAGTAGAGTGAAAGGTAAAGGTGTGGTAAGGATTAACACGAACTTCACTCTCAAAGATGTTGCTTTGGTTGAGAACCTGGGATACAATTTGCTGTCTGTATCTCAGTTGCTTGATGAGGGCTTCGAAGTGCGATTTCATCGCGATACTTCGCAAGTGCTCAATTCTGATGGCGTTGTTGTGTGTAAGATCTTTAGGGTTGGGAGAGTTTTTGGAGCTGATTTTTCAGAGTCGTCTGGTTCTTCTCATTGTCTTGTTGCACATTCGACTTCTGAGCTTTGGAAGTGGCATAGGAGACTAGGGCATATGAGCTTTGAGTTGCTCGCTCGTCTGAGCGCCCTAGGTTTGATCCGAGGATTGCCCAAGCTCAAGTTTGAGAAGAATTTAGTTTGCGCTCCATGTCGACATGGAAAAATGATTGCCGCTTCGCATTCGCCAGTCACCACAGTGATGACTGAACAGCCCGGAGAACTTCTCCATATGGACACTGTAGGTCCTTCTCGGGTTAGTTCTTTAGGCGGCAAGTGGTATGTACTTGTTATTGTCGACGATTTCTCTCGCTACTCTTGGGTCTTCTTTCTTGCCAGCAAGGATGAAGTGTTTTCACACTTTCGGAGCTTGGCTTTGAGACTTTTCACTGAACTCCCTGGTGCATTAAAATTCATTCGAAGCGATAATGGCACTGAGTTCAAAAATAGTCTCTTTGTTGACTTTTGCATGGAGCATGGCATAGAACATCAATTCTCTGCTCCGCGGGTACCTCAACAGAACGGTGTTGTTGAGAGGAAAAACCGCACTTTGGTTGAGATGGCTAGGACGATGCTTGATGAGCATAGGACTCCTAGAAAATTCTGGGCTGAGGCCATGAACACTGCATGTTACATCTCAAACCGAATTTTCTTGCGCTCAATTTTAAATTTGACATCTTATGAGCTGCGTTTTGGGAGACAGCCCAAGGTTACTCATCTTCGAGTTTTTGGCTGTCGCTGCTTTATCCTAAAACGTGGTAACTTGGATAAATTTGAGTCGCGATCTTCTGACGGGATCTTTTTGGGTTATACTACTCATGGTCATTCTTATCGTGTTTATAATTTGGAAACTAACACTGTCATCGAGTCATGTGATGTGACTTTTGATGAATCAACCCCCTCTGTTAGTTCTGCGTTTGAACAGGCAAATGAACACGACATGGAACAGACCTTATTCGAAGACGAAGATCCCGGAGAATTCGAGGATGATCCCCTACTACCCTCGACATCAACCCCCGAAGCTGACCCCGCTTCAACTACTTCGGCACGAGGTCCCGAAGCGACTACCTCAACATCGGTCATCTTGGACCACTCCAACGCACAAGTTGAGGGGGAGACTGCATCACGCCGTGAGGCTCCACATCATGTCCAAAGGATGCACCCTCCCGAGCAGATCATTGGTGAGCTTGATCAAAGGGTAACTTGTTCTCATGCCCATTTCACTAATGCTGCTTTTGTTGCTTCTTTCGAGCCCTTAGATATTAGTCATGCACTTTCTGATTCTAGTTGGATCAATGCCATGCATGAAGAGCTTGAGAATTTTGAAAGAAACCAAGTCTGGACTTTAGTTGATCCTCCACCAAATGTTCATTTCATAGGAACAAAATGGATTTTCAAAAATAAACAAGGGGAGGATGGGACAATTGTTAGAAATAAGGCTAGACTTGTAGCTCAGGGCTTTTCTCAACTAGAAGGGATTGATTTTACTGAAACTTTTGCACCTGTTGCTCGCCTTGAGGCCATTAGGATTTTGCTTGCCTTTGCGACATCCCGGGGATTCAAACTCTATCAAATGGATGTCAAAAGTGCTTTTCTTAATGGCTTCATAGGTGAAGATGTTTATGTAAAACAACCCCCTGGTTTTGAAAACCCCAAGTACCCACATAAAGTCCTTAAACTTCATAAGGCTCTTTATGGACTCAAGCAGGCCCCTCGGGCGTGGTATGATAGACTTAAGTCTTTTCTGCTTGAGCAAGGGTATTTGATGGGCTCTGTTGATAAAACTTTGTTTACTCTCAAGCATGGCAAAGATTTCCTTCTAGTGCAGATTTATGTGGATGATATCATCTTTGGTGGCTCTTCTCATGCTTTGGTTGCCGAGTTTGCAGATACCATGAGCAGGGAGTTTGAAATGTCGATGATGGGTGAACTCACCTTTTTCCTTGGTTTGCAAATCAAGCAAAGCAAACAAGGTACTGTTGTCCACCAGACAAAGTACACCAAGGACCTGCTCAAGAAATTCGACATGTCCGATGCGAAGCCCCTCGCCACTCCAATGGCTACATCTGTAGCATTGGACCCTGACGAAGATGGAGAAGCCGTAGATCAGAAGGAGTTCCGGAGTATGATTGGCTCCCTCCTCTACTTGACTGCTACGAGGCCGGACATACACTTCGCTGTGTGTCTGTGCGCTCGTTTTCAGGCTTCGCCACGAGCTTCGCACCGCCAAGCGGTTAAGCGCATCTTAAGGTATCTCAAACTCACCCTTGAATTTGGCATATGGTATTCATCGTCTTCATCTTTATGTCTTAGAGGTTATTCAGATGCGGATTTTGCTGGGTGTAGAATTGATAGGAAGAGTACCTCTGGTACTTGTCATTTTCTGGGTACTTCTCTGGTTTGCTGGTCTTCCCGCAAACAGTCTAGTGTTGCACAATCGACGGCTGAGGCCGAATATGTTGCTGCAGCTAGCTGTTGCTCTCAGATTTTGTGGATGGTTTCCACTTTGCGGGATTTCGGGTTAGTTTATAAGAATGTTCCACTTTTCTGTGATAACACTAGTGCTATTTGTATTGCAAACAACCCGGTTCAGCACTCCAGAACCAAACACATTGATGTACGGTATCATTTTCTCAGAGATCACAATGAGAAGGGTGATATTGAACTTCAATATGTTGATACCCAACACCAGCTTGCCGACATTTTTACAAAACCCCTCGATGCTTCTCGATTTGCTTACTTGCGTGGGGAACTTGGTATTTGTCATCCCTACGGCATTTTGTGAGGGGAGCTGATTTTAATTGTCTTGCATATGCTCATTATGTGTGGAATTGCACTTACATCTTTTGCTATTATATGCCTGCTTTTAATTCCAAGAAATCATGTCAGCTCAGCTCTATGAAATATGTCTGGAACATTGATTGTGCATGATGTTTTATTTTCTAAAATCAAAACTTGCTCACCGCACAATCTTGTATCTAGCTTGTTTAGGCTGGACTGCTTTTAGCTATCTTTTATCTACTTGACAGCGAGACACTGTTCCTTGGATGCTTAAATTTGCAACTTGAAAATTGTGTTCCTTATTCATGGATATTCATCAAAATATTTCATTTATCTGAATCAAAATCAAAAATCCATGATTTGCCTGGTTTGAATGAAAAGATCCAGGAGGGTTTGTTTGTCGCACTACTCTATTCTAGACTGCTTACCATTGCACTTTGGTTTGAACTGGGATGGTGTAGTGTATGCCAAAATCACCGCCTTAAGCTTCAGATGGCTTTCATGCCTAGGCTTGGCTTGATTGGAAAGTATAAGGTGGACAAACAAATAACCCCTGGCTTTAAGAAAAAGAACAACAAAATTAATTATTCATCAAGTTTGCTTTTAAAGCTCCTTTGTTTTGGAACAAGGCTTGTCTGTCTAGGGTAGAAATTGTTAGCTTTGCGCAGTCCTTGCCTTCACATGTCTAGCTGCTGTGATTAAGTGGTGATGCTTTTACTTCCAAAATGACAAAATCACATGCCATCATCTTGTTTCACAGATTGTTAAATTGAGCTGAGCACATGATCATTAGTGTTAATGTTGGCATATTTTTGCATTATATGTCTTTGCAATTCTATTCATTTCAAAGCTTTGCATCTTTTAACTGCTCCTTGATGCTTGCATTGCCAAAGGGGGAGAGCTTTGCGATGTTCTCTACCGCAAGAAGGCATAATTTTGAAGGGGGAAGAGATTTTTGACATAAAGGGGGAGAAAAATTTGCTTAACTCAGGGGGAGTTCTTATCAAGGGAGATTTGCCAAAAAGGGCTTTTACTCTTTTGAGAAAAGGGGGAGAAAAATTTCTTTTATCAAGTGACATGCTTTGGCTCTTTTGAGTTTTTATGGTCACTTGTGTGCTGAAAGTTTTTACATTTTCTTGAACTTCGATTTGGTTGTCAATGCACTCATCAAGGGGGAGATTGAGAAACCAAGGATGGTTTCGGTGTATATGATGAGTGATTGACTGGATTTTACCCTCTGTTCGAAGGGTACCTCCGAAGGGGCTTCGGAGGTGGTTCTCCGAAGGGTGTTCGGAGGTGTTTGCCTGCTGCAGCGGAGTGTACCTGTCGGAGGAGTCCGACAGTACACGATGACTGGGTTCGTACCGAGGGCTTCGGTACTTTGGGCGGTACACCGGAGTGTGTGCCGGAGGTTGCTAACCCGGAGAGGTCTCCGGAGTATTGGATACACTTGTTTGCTTGTCGGTGGTGCGCAGGGACTTCGGAGGCGACGGACAGGGTTCGAGCCAGGTGAACCTGGGTCAAGCGGGTGGCTTGATGCCAGGGGAGCAGGGAGCTCCGTCACGGTGGCTGCGAAGGTGGTCCGGGTCGGTCCTCAGGTCGAGGCGTGCCAGGTGAAGGCAGAGAGTGCGGAGCGTGGCTCCGGCTGAAGGTACTCTGAGACAAAGTCCTCGGAGGTGAGGCACTTCGAAGGTACTCCGGATGGAGTGATTTCGAAGTTGGTGGACCAAGTCCTCTGCGGAGGCAAGGAGTTCGAAGTGTGCTCCGGAGGGAGACACTCGAAGGTTGCCCAACGAAGGTCTCAGAAGTCGAGGTGCATCGAAGGCATGGTCCGGGTGAGGCTCGTCGAGGAGTGTGCTCGGGAAGAGGCACTGCGACGGAGTGCTCATAGAATGCTTCATGCGGAGGCCTTGGACGAAGGAGGGACTTCGAAGGGTGGTACTCCGAAGGTGGGCTTCGGAGTGAGGATGACTTGTGGTGCTTCGGCCATGCATGGCTTCGGTACACGGACTAACGGTGTTCAAGCTGGGAGTAGCTGCGAAGCCGTGGTGATCCACTCCGGAGGTGGTGGTGCGAAGGCCCAAGGGGCTTTGACGGCTTCGGCTCAAAACCGTCACTGTATCGAAGGACTTCTTCGGCGGAGCGAAGGCCAACAGGCTGCAGGCTTCTCGCCGAAGCTACCGCACCCTCTGGTGCGAAGGGAGGTTCCAGAAGTCAACACTGTAAAGGCTGACACTGTCTGTTCTGAAAAAGGCTGACACTGTCCCCTCTGCAGCTGACAGAGAAGCCTCCAAAATAAAGGTGGACTACCTTTTGTACCCCTTAGTTCTGTAGAGACAAAATGGATGTAAACCCTAGAGGTAAAGTAGTCACTTCCTTAGGATGAAGCCGTGGGCTATAAATATGGGAGCTCGGTAGGTAACATTTAACACTTTGAGCATTTACTGTTGAGCTCCTGTAGACAGACCTCGCTGTATTCATTCTGAGTTCAATTTATTTCAGTGTTCCTTGTTCAAGCAGCGAAGCCCTGCTTCTTTGTGCTTTTGCTTGAGCTCGCGTTGCATACCTCGGTAGCTTTTAGTTCACCGAAGCCTGTCTTGGCGAAGCGTGTTTTTATCGCGAAGTGTGCTTTACAGTGTGCTGTCGCTCTGTGTAACACGAGGCAAGACCTCGCTGCTTACTAGCGAAGCCCTGTTCTTTTCCCGTTGTGCTTCTTGTGTCGAAGCCCTTAGCGTAGTCCATTTGCGTGTGCGTGTAGACCTTCGGGTACGAAGCCCAGCACCCGTTGCTGTCGCCAAGTACTTGGTCGAAGTCCTCAGAGGGCTGTCCACTCTTGCGAAGGGTGAAGTGCGAAGTTTGCTCAAAGCACCCTGTGTGCGGAGCCTGCACTGACTTAGCAGAGTTGGTTTTCGAGGGTTGTAAGTGGAGCGAAGTCTTCTTGACTTCGAACTTTTGCCTCTCCGAAGCCTGTGTTCGAAGGTGTCGAAGTACCTCCGAACCAGACCTTCGAAGGCTGTGTTCGAAGCCTGTTCCGCAGAAGACAGAACAGTCCCGAAGGCTAAATTCTTAGCCCGAAATTTTAAAAGCTCCCATTCACCCCCCCTCTGGTCGCCGTTTCCGGTCCAACAGTATCTTTATGTGTCAAAGCTCTAGTGCTCTCAACATGCACAACACCAAGGAAACACTTAACAATTCTTCCTTTCTTATCAATAAAATGTAAGCAAATAGACAACCGCTCATTTTGGTTTAGTGGTTTATCTAGCACAATATTCAATAATTTGTTTTTGTATTGTAGGAGCTGCCATCTTACAATTCTTTGGAGCATTCTTTAGAACAACCATGTTGATCTCTTCTAAATTTTTGACTAACCAATTTATAAGCTCAAGAAAATTTCGTCTATTGAGATTTTCTTTGGTTGCATCATGTTCACGACAAGACAATCTTTATCGTAAAGGAAATCGCAAGCATTTGAGTGTGTAAGTCAAGCGGGTTTTATAAACCACCTTGTCATGTTTGCCTATCTTATGAAAATCCTCTCTAATTCATGCATTAGGTTTAATGAACATATCATATTTCTCTTGTGCTAGATTATGTACACTATTAATAGAACCTACATGTTTCTCAAATCTATCCATATGGTGCCATTGTATAAATCTCTCATTCACAAAACTATCCCCACTAATATAATTAGTTCTATCCTTGAACAAGTAGCAAACAAAATAAAATGTTGCATCTTTTTCCTCACTATATTCAAGCCAATTATACTTATCAAACCACCTACTTATAAAGCGATGCTTACCTCCTCCACAATTTCGTGGTCGACAAAGTCCAACTACAATATACTTCATCCTCACTTTATCTTGTTGTTTTGCATTGTAATCTATGATGTGAATCCTTTTTCTAGGATCATGAGGAAGAAAACCAACATCGTTGTCACAATATTCTAGACAATATTCTGAGCTTCCACATGTATCTTCATGTTTCAATACTTCTTTGCTTTCATTTGCAACTCTAGGTTTATGTTCTAGTGCAGGTGCAGATGTACGGTTAGGATCATTGCTTACAACTTGAGTCTCAAGAGAATTATTGTTGTCGAATTGTTGTTTCTTTTTAACTTTGCCCCACATAGATTGCAAATCCAGAATTTTCTTCTTCTTTGAAGGACCTGCAACCTAAATCTCAAATTGGACATCATAAATTAAATACTAGTAGTTGAATACTCAATGTTAAGGTCTAAATGCTAACTACTATCTACTAAGTACTAACATTGTCATGTTGCTGCTCATTGATTCTAGTGTCTTGTTCTTGTTCTATCGGCAATGAAGAGTTGATCTTGTCTTCTATCTAGGGCTATAGGCAACACTACAAATATATCAAAATTTTATCATGCACTATGTAGAGTAGAATAGCCAACTATAACAACAATTACCCAAAGTCTCAAAAAATTAAACAAACATTTACCAGCATGAAACAAGGGAATAATGAACTATGGAAGCCAGTGGGGCAGGGTCTAGGGGTGAAAACAGATCGAATAAAATCCGATCCACACCGAATCCGATCGGATTGAGGATCTAGTAGCGGTTTTTTGAAATCCACTGGATTCATATTTTTTCATTCAGATTTGGATATAGATGTGGTTTGGACTAAATCCGTCGAATTCGGATTATCTAGTTTTTTATGTGGATTATCCGAATCCTCTAAAACTGGATAATCTGAATTTAAACTGGCCTACGTGCTGCCTGCTGGGCAACAGCTCCTGGCCCATTAGCCCAAAAATAAATAAATCCTGATTTGTTGTTCTGTTTCTGTTCCATTGTTCGGTCGTTCTCACTCATTTGATCGCCTAGCTGTTGTGGTGCCGCTGCCCGCCACTTCTACACACAGCACACATTTTGACATTTGCTGTCGTAGCCCACAGGTGCCGCTTGTAGCTTGCTCGCTTCCTACCCTAGTGCCTTGAGTCTTCCGCCTCCAACCTAGCCGCTTGGGCTATGGCCATCTTCCGCCTCCTGCCTAGCTGCCTTCCGCCTCCCGCCTTGCCACTGACGAGTGACGAGCTGGACAAGGCGACAAATCTGATGAATGATGAGTGACAACCTGTTCAGGAATTTCTATAGCCCCGTGGACCGTGGTCACCCGCATGCACCCTGTCTATGTAATTTATGAATTCCTTTCATCTTGTATTCTCGTGTTTGTATTCCTGTGTAGGATGTGTTTTGAGTCAAAATTTGTAAATACTTAGCTTATTTTAATATATGGCTGCAACATTTTTATGCTTTGGTCAGGACTTGATGCAAAGTTTTTGATGTTTTCTTTTGTTTGTGTTCCTAGGAGAAGTTAACATTCTGGTATAGATACTAGCTAGTTCAGTAGTGATTATATTGCTACTGTCATATGTAATACTGTTTGGTGCTAATTAGATATTCATATTGCTTCCCTGACTTTGATTTCGGATGTGCATTAATGCAGTATTGCCTGACCATGTGTTTTGTACTTTTGTGTTTATGCGAATATGCAATCATGCAAATATTGCTACCGTTTGTCCCTGGCTGCAGGGCTGCTTGCAGGCTGCAGGCTGTAGCCTACGCCTACGGCCTACCCAAGCACGGCAAGTGCCCAGTTGTTGGCCTGCTGCAGTGCTGCCCAGGCGCCCAGCTGCCTAGAGGCCAGAGGTGAATACTGAATGAGATTAAGAGGTGCACTATTTACACCTGAATTTAAATTGATAAAATGTGTTTTTAAACTTGTAATCCGATAATTTCAATCCGTTTCCAATCCAAGTCCACACCAAATTTGATATCCAAAATAGTTCCATATTCATATCCGCATGCTATTTGTACCCGCTCCGATTCCATTCAAGGAAAATGGTATAGGATACGGTATGAATACTATCCGTCCAAATCCGATCCGTTTTCATACCTAGCAGGGGTGGTAAGTGGTGGAAGAGGCTAGGTGTCATACCTAAAGGTGTAACATCAATGTTGGCATTGTCGCTATGCAAGACGAAGGTTAGAAGCAACCGAGCAAAGGCCAGCGAAGGAGAAGAAGAGCAACAAAGCTTTTAAATTGCGCACAAAAACATTCTGTAATGAGGTTGTATGACAATGCATCAATAGGGGAAATCTAGCTAGTAGGGCACTTTGTTTGGGGCTTAAAAGAGGAGATTAGACTGCATGTGCAGGCTCAATTGCTTAAAACTATTAGTCAAGCCTGTCATTTGGCCCTAGTTAAAGAAAGTATAACTGAATCATCAGAGAGTAAAATTAAAGAAAATGGGTCAACAAAGGTGGAGCTAGTGGCAAGGTGTTGGAAAAACCCAAGTAGTTGTGTGTGACTTCTAGAAAGCACAACAGTTAAAAGATTATAGAAGGGCAAATGGGTTATGTTTTGAGTGTGGAGAAGAATATTCTTCCACACATCGGTACACTCCTCAGTAAGTTGCTCAAGCTCATGCCTTAGAAGTGTAGGATCATAATGAGATAGTCTCTGATGAAGTTCTAAATGTTGTTACTAAAGGGAATGACTTGGGAGATGAGGAACAGATGTACCTATCACTCAATGCCCTTGCTGATGTAAATGAATCTAGTACTATTCAGCTTCAAGCCCTGATACAAACTCAAACTATGTTCATTTTGTTAGATTCTGTGAGCTCATATAGTTTTGTGAATGAAGCTATATTGGAGAAACTACATGTACATGTGGAACAAATTCCTATCATGTGGGTTAAAGTGGCCAATGAAAAGTTGTGACACTATAATCATAAATTTTCTCAATTAGAATGGTGGATTCAAGGACATATGTTTTGTCATGATATAAAAGTCATCCAATTGGGTGGATATGATGTAATTCTAGGCATGGACTGGTTACTTCAACATAGTCGCATGCAGCATAATTAGAAGAAAAAAAATCTAACTTTTTAGTATAAAGGAAGTCAGATAACATTGCACGAAGTGTTAAATGTTGACAATCCTACTATACAAAATATTTCAGGGCAATAGTTGGCAAAATAAAAAGTTTACTTTACCCCTCAAATTAAAGTATTACCATGTAGATGAATATTGCCCCCTAACTAAAAACCACACTCTTAATCCCCCAAACTAATATATATATCGGATAAATAGCCCTCCAAGGCGGTTTATTGCGGTGGTTTTGTTGATGTGATAGTCTACTCTAACGGTTTTGCTGACATAGTGATCCACTCCGGTGGTTTTGCTGATGTAACTATCTATGTGGATGTGCGCTAGCATCTGAACAGTGGGACATGCTTGTCAGTAACATAGAAAAAATATCTTCTTTTCTTGTTTATTTTATTCTTTTATTTTCTTATCTTGTTTTCTTTTTTTCTTCTTGTCTTTCTCCTTTTCTTTCCTTCTTCTTCCTTCTTCCTCTTCCTCCTTCCCCTCTTTTCTGCTGACCAACTCCCTACTCGTTGTACCCCCACTGCCCCGTGGCAAACCAGTGATCCCCCTACCCCGCCAAGACCCCGCACTATAGCATGCCACCACGACCCCATGCTACTTTGCCGCACGACATTCCCAAGGCTAGTTGATGCCACGTGTGGCGTCGTGACCTTGTGTCATGTTATGCCATTGTGACCCCATGTTGCACTGCCACGACCACCACACCACCATGCAACGCCCTCATGCCTAGCCACCGCCGTGCAGCGCTCTCGTGCGGCGTGGGCGGTTTTGACATGAGGAAGAAGGAAGCGGGAAGAAAAAAGAAAGAAAAAGGGAAAAGGGGAAAAAGGAAAGAAGAATAAGAAGAAGAAAGAAAAGAATGAATAAAAAGAAAAAATTGTGTCGTCACCGACAAGTGGATTCCATTGTTTAGATGCTAACACACAGCTACGTGGTCAGCCACGTCAGCAAAACCACCAGCGTGGATGGCCACATCAATAAAACCACTAGCGTGGACTGCCATGTTAGCAAAACCATCACCATAAACCACTCCGGGAGTTATTGGTCTAGTATAAATTAGTTCGGGGATTAAGAGTCTGTTTTTTTAATCAGGGGCAATATTCATCTATAGGGGTAATACTTTGGGGGGTAAATTATACTTTTTCCATTGGCAAAATATCACCAAGGAAATAAAAGTCGGGCCATTGCAGTGGTATTAGCTTTGGACTCTAAAGTACATAAGGACATACCAGCCAAAATTCAAGAAATCTTAAATCAGTATGTTGATGTATTTAAAATTGTAACCTATTTGCCTCTCCATAGAAGTTTTGATCATGCTATTCCTTTGCTTCCAAACACAATTATGGTGAATTCAAGGCCTTACAAGTATTCCCCTACCTAGAAAGATGAGATTGAGAATCAAATAGCTGAAGATGAGATTGAGAATCATATAGCTGACATGTTAAACTCTAGTTTAATTATACCAAGTTTCAGTCCATTTGCTTTACCTGTACTGTTAGTTATAAAGAAAAACAGTACATGGCATATGTGTGTGGATTATCGAAATGAAACTCAGTCGCTATTAAAAATAAGTTTCTTCTTCCATTGATCGATGAACTTTTAGATGAGTTGAGTGGATCACAATATTTCTCTAGTTGGATCTTAAGAGTGTGTTATCATCAAATCCATGTGAGAGAAGATGATGAGTTGAAAACAACATTCAAGACTCATCATAGGCATTTTCAATTTAAGGTCATGCCCTTTGGGTTAACAAATTGTCCTGCAACCTTTCAATGTTTGATGAATTCCATATTTGCACTTCATATGAGAAAGTTTGTGTTGGTGTTTATGGATGATATTTTTGTCTATGGTAAATCACTGTTTGACCATGCTAAGAATTTAGCCATTGTGTTGAATATACTGCAACAAAATTAGTTGTGTATTCAGAGAGGACCAAATGTTCATTTGCCTTAAAAAGATTAGAATATCTTGGGCATATTATTTCTTCTAAAGGAGTGGCGGCAGATCCTAAGAAAACAAGAGTTATAGCAGATTGGCCACATCCTCAAAATGTGACTAAATTATGTGGTTTATTGGGGTTATTGAATGATTTTTGCCCAAGAGAATTCTGGGGAACCGGAAGTTTCGATCGGATCGAAAGTTTGGGCTAGATCTACGAATTCATTTTTGGATGAACCAGAAGTTCCACGTCAAATTAAATCAGGAATAGAACATCTAAATCAGAAGTTCCGATTGTGAACTAGAAGTTTTGGATCAGATACAGAATGTTCTGGAAGTTCCGGTTATGAATCGGAAGTTCCGGTCCCAGATTAATTTGATACAAAGTGACAACCAGAAGTTCCAGTCCAGAATTAATTCGATACAAAGTGACAAAACCGGAAGTTCCGGTTCTTAATCGGAAGTTCTGGTCGAGACAAAACATATTAGATCTATTGGGCTTTAATGCATATTAGGGTCTATAGCCCACGCATTATATAGAGTGAGGAGGAGGGAGGTCATGAAATAGTTGTTATCCTTGCTAAAACCCTAGCCGCCGTGCCTCTCCTCACCCCATGATCTCAAGTGTTGAGATTGGTTTTTCCCCAGATCTCCTGATTAGTGCTAGCATGCTAGTGTGAGACAATCTCATCTCTATAGGTGTGGACTCCATGGAGGCATTGATCGAATAGTGGTGCTCATCATCTTCTTCATGTGAAGATCACTGGACTTCATCGACTTGATCACTGGCGAACGGGTGGAGCGAGGCGAGTTTAAGCAAGGACGCACGTCTACAAAAACTTCTTCTGCTGCACTAGTGTGTCTCGCGTTAGAAAGGTAATGATCTATGATCCCTCGTGCGCATGGTTCCTAGGATAAGGGGTTAAAATTTAAGAAGATGAACATGGATATAAATATGTCAAGTGCTTATCATCCTCAATCGGATGGACAAACTAGATGTGTCAACCAATGTCTTGAGATGTATTTGAGGTGCTCTACATCAGTTTCTGCAAAAAAAATGGGCATCCTAGTTGCCCTTTGCTCAATATTGGTATAATACATCATTCCATACATCTTTGAATTGCTCTCCTTACAAGAATCTATATGGGACATAACTAGTTTATCACTTCCTTCCTAATGTGAGTGTTTCTATTGATAATGAGTCCTCTACTATTTTAGACGTGGAACAATGGTTCAGCCAACATAGGTTGTTTTCAGAGATGTTGCAACACTAGTTACAAAAAGCTCAACACCATATGAAGTGGAATGTTGACAACAATTGTTCATTTCGCACGTTTGAAGTGGGGAATCAAGTTTACTTAAAGTTGCAACCATATGCTCAATCCTTAGTGGTGAATCATCCTTACTCAAAGATTTCTTTCAATTACTTTGATCTGTTTGAGGTTGTGGAGAAGGTGGGTTCAGTGGCATATCGACTTATATTGCTAGATGACAGCTTGGTGCACCTAGTCTTTCATGTGTGGCCATTGAAAGAGTTTGTTCCTTCACATACTAGTCTTTTTCTCAGTTACCCACAACGTTTGAGTTGGATGTGTTGAACTTAAATCTAGGATCACCGCTTGGTGAATTAGATCATGTGCATTTGCTTGTGAAATAGAGTGCTCTGTCTGCTGCATGTGTGACATGGGAATACTATTCGGTTCTTCGTTCACGTTTTCCATCAGCAGCTATTTGGGAGGAGGCTTCTGCTAAAGGGGATGGAAATGTCACACCTCAAGGTGTGACATCGGCGTTGGAATTTTTGTTGGGTAAGACGAAGGCTGGAAATAGTAGGGCGAAGGCTGATGAAGGAGAAGAAGAGCACCAAGGCTTTTGAATTGTGCGCGAAAATATTCTATAATGAAGTTGTATTAGTATTTGGCATGTTGCCAATGTGAAGGTGTAAACTTATTTAGTGTTGTAGATGGAAACATATTATGTGGTCGTTTGCGTGCGTGTTATAAAATATGGCTATTTGCTAGATGGGGAATAGTGTTTTGGGCAACACGAAAGAACCATAATTGTCATTTGCTTTCCTCTTTGTGTTTCCCTTTGCATTTTATTCTTCACCTGGTGATTACTCCTGTTATTCCAACTAATGGGCACCATGGTTGTGGTGTGTTTAGTTGACCCAATATTTTAGTGAGTTAAGATAATTTCGATTAGAAGGAGACGGCATTGATGATTTGACTACAACCATACGAGACATTTGTGTTGTGCCTTAGTGATTGATACAATAACTCCAAGAGTTATTGATCTTACCGGTGATGAACCTTATTCTTGTAAGCAATCGAAGAATGAGCAAGAACAAGATAAATAAGCAAGTAATATTACTTGAGAAACCAAGGGTGGTTTCGGTGTTTTGTGATGAGTGATTGACAGGCTTTTTACCCTCTGTTCGAAGGGTACCTCCGAAGGGGCTTCGGAGGTGGTTCTCCGAAGGGTGTTCGGAGGTGTTTGCTTGCTGCAGCTGTTGCAGCGGAGTGTACCTGTCGGAGGGGTCCGGCAGTACACGATGACAGGGTTCGTACCGAAGGCTTCGGTACTTTGGGCGGTACACCGGAGTGTGTGCCGGAGGTTGCTAACCCGGAGAGGTCTCCGGAGTACTGGATACACTTGTCTGCTTGTCTGTGGTGCGCAGGGACTTCGGAGGCGACGGACAGGGTTCGAGCCGGGTGAACCTGGGTCAAGCGGGAGGCTTGATGCCAGGGGAGCGGGGAGCTCCGTCACGGTGGCTGCGAAGGTGGTCCGGGTCGGTCCTCGGGTCGAGGCGTGCCAGGTGAAGGCAGAGAGTGCGGAGCGTGGCTCCGGCTGAAGGTGCTCCGAGACAAAGTCCTCGGAGGTGAGGCATTTCGAAGGTACTCCGGATGGAGTGACTTCGGAGTTGGTGGATCAAGTCCTCTGCGGAGGCAAGATGTTCGAAGTGTGCTCCGGAGGGAGACATTCGAAGGTTACCCGACGAAGGTCTCAGAAGTCGAGGCGCATCGAAGGCATGGTCCGGGTAAGGCTCGTCGAGGAGTGTGCTCGGAAGAGGCACTGCGACGGAGTGCTCATGGAATGCTTCATGCGGAGGCCTTGGACGAAGGAGGGACTTCGAAGGGTGGTACTCCGAAGGTGGGGCTTCGGAGTGAGGATGGCTTGTGGTGCTTCGGCCATGCATGGCTTCGGTACACGGACGGACGGTGTTCGAGCTGGGGAGTAGCTGTGAAGCCGTGGTGATCCACTCCGGAGGTGGTGGTGCGAAGGCCCAAGGGCTTTGACGGCTTCGGCTCAAAACCGTCACTGTATCGAAGGACTTCTTCGGCGGAGCGAAGGCCAACTGGCTGCAGGCTTCTCGCCGAAGCTACCGCACTCTCCGGTGCGAAGGGAGGTTCCAGAAGTCAACACTGTAAAGGCTGACACTGTCTGTTCTGAAAAAGGCTGACACTGTCCCCTCTGCAGCTGACAGAGAAGCCTCCAAAATAAAGGTGGACTACCTTTTGTACCCCTTAGTTCTGTAGAGACAAAATGGATGTAAACCCTAGGGGTAATGTAGTCACTTCCTTAGGATGAAGCCGTGTGCTATAAATATGGGAGCTCGGTAGGTAACATTTAACACTTTGAGCATTTACTGTTGAGCTCCTGTAGACAGACCTCGCTGTATTCATTCTGAGTTCAATTTATTTCAGTGTTCCTTGTTCAAGCGGCGAAGCCCTGTTTTTCTTGTGCTTTTTGCTTGAGCTCGCTTTGCATACTTCGCTAGTTTAGTGCACCGAAGCCTGTTGAGGCGAAGGTAGTTTTTCGTGCGAGGTGTGCTTTGTCAGTGTGCTTTCGCTCTGTGTAACAGGAGGTGTAACCTCGCTGCTTACTAGCGTAGCCCTGACCGAGGCCTGTTTTGCGTCTTGTGTCAAAGCCCTTAGTTTAGTCCAGTTGGGTGCGAGTAGACCTTCGAGTACGAAGCCCAGCACCAGTTGCTGTCGCCAAGTATTTGGTCGAAGTCCTCAGAGGGCTGTCCACTCTTGCGAAGGGTGAAGTGCGAAGCCTGCTCGAAGCACCTCGTGTGCGGAGCCTGCACTGACTTAGCAGAGTAGATTTTCGAGGGTTGTTAGTGGAGCGAAGTCTT